>JASDQU010306583.1:52280-73075 GCA_032191745.1 Picea mariana | reverse complement strand
TATAATTAGCTAATGAATCCGAAACACTATTAAGTTCTCTTGGAATGTGTCTATATTCAATGTAATCGAACATTCGTTCAAGACGGCGAACTTGTAAGTGTAGACGTAGCAGGATAGGATTACGGATGGCGTAGATACGGTTGAGTTGATAAACCACGAGTTGGGAGTCTAAGTATACAATGATATGAAAAATACCTAGGGAGGAAGCTTGGGTCAATAGTCCAATGACAGCGTGATATTCTGCCATATTGTTGGTTGCTGGTCCTAAGCAGATGCCTCCTGAACTCACCACCTCGTCAAACTGGTAAATAACCCATGATGTCGAAGCAATGTTCCAGGTATGTCGGCTAGCGCCATCCGCGAACCCAAAAAAGATAGGAAAGGAAGACGTCATTTGCGCATGAAAACACAGGCACAATCATGAGTGGAAATGATAAAGACTCGAGCACGCAAAAGAAATAGACACACCAAACTAAAATATAATAATGTACAAAGTAAAAATGCTAGGTGATCTAGGCATATTACTTTTTAAGGTGAAGCCCGTTTCAGGGCTCTCCCAGGGAAATTCCATCATGATCAACTAATTCGTAGGCACCTCTATGTAGGACACGTTTCACGATGTAAGGACCGTGCCACATAGGTTCTAACTTTCCTGTCCCCAATTTATCGTGAGCTTGGTCGTAAACGAGGACTAAGTCTCCTTCTGTGAAAGCCTGAGGGTGGACAGATTTTTCATATTGACTCTTAATTTGTTTCTGATGTGCCTCATTAGTGAGAGCAGCATCGCGACATGTTTCGTCTAGCTTGGATAGATACAAGAATCGTTCTTCTTCAGCAGAAGTATGGGGCAGGAGTTCTACTTTCAGTTTGAGTGATGGAATCTCACACTCGATTGGTAAGACGGCTTCAATGCCATAGACCAACTGGAAAGGAGTGAATCCAGTTGAAGTTTTCATAGAAGTGCGATAGGCCCAGAGAGTGGAGAACAGTTGTAAATGCCACGATGTCTTGTTTTCCCATACCATGCATTGGATCATGGTTTTTAGGACTTTGTTGATAGCCTCAACTTGTCCGTTCACTTGAGGGTAGTAGGGGGATGAGTTTTCATGGAGAAAACCCAATTTGACATGTAATTCGCTCATCATCTGGTTTTTGAAGTGTGCACCATGGTCAGTGACAATGGCACGTGGTACACCAAAACGAGTTATGATGTGGTTGAAGAGGAATAGAGCTGCAGTACGACCATCATTCAGGAAGGTAGGCATAGCCTTAGCCCATTTGGTGAAGTAGTCAACGGCGATGATGATGTAACCGTGCCCCCCGACTGAGGTAGGCTTACACTACATGAAATCGATACCCCACTTGGAAAAGGGTCCGATGGCGATAATGGGGTGCAGCGCAGTAGGGTGGGTGTGTGCCTTTTTGTTAAAAAGTTGGCAGGGTGGGCATTTTTTGACAGCCTCGATGCAATCTTAGAAAATCGAGGGCCAAAAGTAGCTGGCACTTAGGATTTTTTGGGTTGTGGAGATCCCGGAAAGGTGACCGCCACAAGCGCCAAGGTGACAATCGTTCAAAACGCATTAAGCCTCCTCGTGAATCAGACATCTCTGAAGGATGGTGTCAATACCACGGCGATACAAAGTGTCGTCGAGGATGAGATAACGGCGGGAGTGATGACAAATGCATCGATGCTCTTTGCGAGAGATGTTGGGTTGAAAACGTTGGGTTTGAAGGTAGAGGAGAATGTCTCCATACCAAGGATTAGAGGTGCTGATAAGGAAGAGAGATTCATCGGGGAGAGAATCTCTAGGTTCAATGTTTTCATCGGCATGTGGGAGAGCGCAGATGAGCTCGGCAAACACCAGGGATTTTTTGGCTTTAGCCTTCGTAAACTCCAGATCAAATTCTTGAAGAATGACGATCCATTTTGAATATTTTCCCCTAAGTACTTGACGTGTCAAGACGTGGTACATAGGGTTGGAGTCTGCGATTACCGTGGTGGTGCGTAATAAGATGTAGTGGCGGAACCTTTGGACAGCGATGACGGCTGCCAGAGCCAGTTTCTCGACATGCGAATATCTGAGTTTGGGTCCAGATAAACTCTTTCTCAGATAATAAATCACATGTTCTTTGTCGTTGGGGTCTTCTTGAACTAGTACCATCGCGATGGTGGAAGTAGAAGCAGCCAAGTAAAGGATATAATCCTTTGTATATTCGGGGGGATATAACAAAGATGCGTGGGTCAAAGCGTGCTTGAGAGTGTCGAATGACCGTTGGGCAGCGTCATCCCAGATGAAAGGGATGTTCTTTTGCAGTAACCGCATAAATTCTTTAGTGATCTCAGCATAGTTGCAGATGAAACGGCGAAGAAAGTTTGCTTTACCTTGCAAACTTTGGAGTTGGGTTAAATTGGTGGGTGGGGGTAAGGATAGAATGGCCTTGATCTTTAAGGGATCCACCCTGATCCCCTCTTTGGAGACAATGAAACCGAGGAGTCGACCAGATTCGATAGCGAAAATGCATTTGTGTGGGTTCAGACGAATACGGTAGAATCTACATCGAAGAAAAATCGCCCGTAAATGATTAATTCGATCAAAACGATTTAGCGAATGGGCGGGTAAATCGCCGAGGTATGGTTCTGCTATGTGTTTGATGTCGTGGAAAGCATACGACATGGCTCACTGGAAAGTAGAACCAGCATTTTTAAGGCCAAAAGGTAGCTTTCGGTAGGCGAAATTACCCCAAGGGCAGATGAAGGTTGTCTTATGTTGATCAGCGGGTAAGATTTCAATCTGGTTATATCCAGAAAAGCCATCCATGAAAGAGAAGATTACACTCCGTGCGCAATTATCGATGATTTGATCGATGAAGGGCGTAGGGTAGTTGTCCTTGGGACAAGATTTGTTGAGATCTCAATAATCAATGCAAACATGGATGGTCCCTTGTTTCTTGGCAACCGGAACAAGGTTGGAGACCCATTCGGTCAAAGGGACAGGATAGATGAAGCCAGATTTTAGAAGTTTTTCAACTTCTGCCTTTATAGCTACGATTTTCTTGGGATGAACCGGGCGAAGTTTCTGTCGAACCAGTTTTGCGTCAGGGTAAGTTTTGATTTCATGTACGATGATTGAAGGGTCGATCCCTCTCATTTCCTCATAACTCCATGCGAAGACATCGCGGAATTATTTAAACAAAGCGGTGTAAGAGACTAGTTCATCGGGTGTGAAATTAGCACCTAGGTTAATGTTTTCCACGACACCTTCTTTGATCGAAATGTCGATCGCGATTGTAGTGGAGATGTTACTCATGTTCCCCTCAGAGAGAGTATCTTGTGTGAGGATGGGAGATTGCGGAGCATTGATAACATCGGGGGGAAGACAGAGTGTATGTCTTGGTGAATTTCTTCCAACGGTGGAAGAAAAGAGGATCGATGATGGTTATCATCCCAAGGTAAGTCATCGATGCTGAGCATTTCCATAATCGATTCGTCCGAAGGGAAAATGTGGGAAATGTAATCGACGACAGATGGTAGGGAATCCAACCATGAGGGCATCGAAAAGGCATTGGGTGCCAATGAATGTGAATTGTTGGAAGAGGGAGAGGCAGATTAGATAGCTACGTATGCGGCCTTGGCTGGGCTGAGTGGCATAGTGTCACTGAGCACATCAAATTCCAAAGGACTAGGTACAATCCAAGGATCAAAGGATTCCAAGGATTGATAAGGCATAGTCGAGACCATATTGACAACAGAAATATGATGTGCGGTAGGTGGAAGTGGTGTAGGAAAAGTACCCATCAAGCTAGAATATTTCAATAAGCCAACACCAACGCTTTCATACGTAACTGCGTGGTCTCCCAAAAAATGATTGTTGTTGGTGGCAGGGATGCGAGCGTCGGGTGTACAGAAATCAAGTTGATCGACGGTGACAATTTTGCCTTGATGGGGGAATTGTACACATCGGAACACCGACGAGGCGACGACAGTCATAGCATAGAACCAACTTCTTCCAAGTAATAGGTTGTAATCGAGGGGAGCATCGACCACCTCGACGTCAACGGTAACAGTTTTGCCGCCCAACTGAACGGCTAAGGATTGTAATAATCTGTGAGGATAAAAACCTCGTCCATCGAAAGCGCGTAACATCGTAGGGGATTTGTTAAGGGCGGTTGATTTCAAGCCTTTCCAACATGCTAGAGACATGACACAGATAGAGGCTCCCTCATCCAGGATAGTTCAGTGGATTTGTTGATTGTGAACAACAACATCGATTTGGAAAGCTAGCTGGTGGGAGAGTCGCGGTTGATGGTCGTCTAGATTAAACGTGAGGTTCTTTGATGACTCGGGATCAAAAGTGTCGATACCGGCTAAGAGCGTTCTACGTTGGCTGGAAAAGTGTTGTAGAACTTCCAGAGCGGACATAGCACACGGTGCCTGGGCCAAATCTTCTACAATATTGTAATTTTGGGCAGCCCGTGAGTTAGGATTGAAAGTAGATTTCTAGATGGTGCTCTTAGGAGGGCGTAAGATGGATTCAAAATATGGTTTCTCAATCTGGAGTGGCCTGGATGGAGGGCTAACAGACGGAGGATTAGCAGAGGATGGAAATGGGTTCGGGGGAGAACCGTTAGCAATCTTCGGTTTATCAGGTTTAACTGGCGTGTCGTATGTCCCAGAGCGGGTGGTTAGATTAACCCCGTTAAACATGTAAATGTGGGCACTTGTCGAGGCCTCATCGTGGGGTTGGTTGGAACTGCCCCCCGGCGTGGGGGTTTGTGCAGCCAAATATTGCTGCTGTGCAAAAGGCTGAGTAAGCACAGTGGGTTGTGAATTTCCCTTAAAAAGTTTGGCCACTTCATTGCGATGTGGGCAGTCTTGAGTGTAGTGATCGTCTCCACAAATGAGACATGGGAATTTTGGTTTTCGTTGTGGTTGTTTTCCGGCAGCAGGGGTTTGTGGTTGGGTTTTGGGTTGTTCGTTGTTATTGTTTTTCTTTGGTTTATTCTTCGCTTTCTTCTTGCCCCCAAGTTTTTGTGAAGGGGTTGATTGGATCGCATTCACATCAGAGACCTGAGTTTGAGGGGGGGTAGAAGAGGGTGTAGTCAGGATGGGAGCGGCCATCGAAGCGAGCCGCTGAATTGTTCCAGTCGACTGGGTCGTAGATTGGGTTTTGACAGAGCCAATAACTCCATCTGTGTGGGAAGCAGACGATGGTTTGGATGGATCGTTAGTGGCATGGGTAGCATTCGGTATCAACTCATACAGAGTACCAGATTGTGAATAGACTAATTCTAAGTACTGAGCTTGGGAAACGGCCTCTTCCTCGGTGACTACGCCACCCATGGCAACATCACAAGAGATCTGGGGTAACAATGATTTTGTGAACCATTCTGCTAACAATTGGTCAAGAATGACCGCTTTGATTAGCCTTCGTCGTCGTCTCCATTCATGGATATGATCGGAGATATGTACAAAAGTTGTCTGGCGAAGGGAGGTTAATAGTTCAGTACCCGTCTTATATCGAATGGGCAGTTGAAAGTTCATGAGGAAGGACATGGCGAGGGAGTTGAAATCTTGAAAAGATGTGCGTGGTAGTTCAATATACCATTTCGTTGCAGAACCCATAAGTATTCGTTGGAAAAGACGCAAACGGATAGAATCGTCCATGAGAGAGTTGGATGAACACCACAAATGGAACTTCATCACGTGGTTGTTTGGTTCTTCTCCAGACTTTCCATCAAATTTTGGGATATCAGAAGGAAGTTTAGTTGGAAAAGCTGGCCAAACCGGAGAATGATAAATAGGATCATTCATTAACCGAGACAAGTCTGGAAGATCCAGGGTAGCCAAAAAAGGTAGTTGTCAGTTAATCTGTGGGTAATGTTGGTGTGGCAGAGGGACACCGGTAGGGCCCATTACCAGGTTATGGGGATAATTATAACTAGTGGGCCCTCTCATGTGAGGTTCGTTTTGACCAAGGTACACAGGATTTGAGGTGTTTTGAGAAGCGTGTGTGAGCGGAGGATAACCGGATGGGTTTTGCAGGTTATAGGGTGGGTTTGGCACATGTCCATAAGGAGGTTGTTGCATAGTCTGAGCATTTTGTCCTACCGAGAACTGTGGGTTTTCTTGAAAAAGGACGTTCCACGGATTAGGTGCAGCGGACACATTTTGTCCGTGTGGTTGATGGTAGACTCCGAGTTGAGGCTGCCCCCTAGCATGAGGGTGCCCCCATAATGGAATTTGTTCTCCGGTGGGAGGATGCCCCCCATCTTGAGGTAGAGTTCCCGAAATTTGAGAACCAAGCGTAAAAGACTGATCGATGCCGCCGAGCAGGTTAGGACCACCAAGATCGGTCCCTCCGGGTTGTTGGATAGGTATGGAACTTCCCAGCGTAATTTTGGTAGTATTTTGGGTAGTGGTGGCATTGGAAGCATTCAGTGCCTTGAATCCAAAAGGGAGTGTAGGTCTCAGTGTTATAGGTGTGCCAATCACAGCTTGATTTACTACCGCATTACCGGCGGGAATAGTCGGAATGTGAGGGGCCATCGTAGAATGGGTCGTCTAGAGGGGAATAGTAGACCTTGGGACAACGAGCGGTATGTTCGGACCAATGGGTGGTGTGGCTATAAAAGTGGTGGTACCGGTAAAATGATTTGGAGGTACAGTGTAGGAAAAAGGTGTGTTGGCACCTTCCCCTGTTCCATAAAGATCTCGCACCAAGCGCGGTGGACTTTGAATAATGTCTGCGGTCTAAAAAGGGTCATCGGCTAAAGGGTTTTGAGGAGACCCAGTCGGAATGTCAGAAGGATTGACGACAACAAATTCTCCAGCGGAATTCAGGTGGAGGATACATCGTTCATATCCCTCCGGAATGCAGTAAGCTTCCGGAGATTCTGAAACAATTCGAAAATTCTCCAAAGGAGTGGGAACTTCTTCCTGGGAAGTTGTAGTATTTTGAACCTCGCTCTGTTGAGGAGATTCCTCCATAGAATGAGGGGGTAAAGGGGTGTTTCCTTCCATATTTTCTGGAGGAAGTCCTTGTAGCCTCCGCGAGTGGCATGGAGGTTCGATGTTGGCGAGAAAGAGTCATCGAAAGAGATCTATGGCCAACTACTAAAAAGAAACAGCATACGCTAATAAAAATCTAAGAATCACAACCAAGCAAATAGGACCTTCTTTTGATGACCGTACTAGTTGGTGATGAAATCCAACATCGCATAATCAAGTTCAGAAGGGGCAGGGGTAGGGTGGAACAGTTACAATGGTGACTTGCTTAACGAACTTACGCCTTGGTGCAAGCTTCCACGCAGTAATTGTGGATTTACCCTCCAAGGAGCTCGAGTGAGTTTGACCAATGTCTGCTCCAGGTAAAGTGAGACTTCCCGTCACCGTCACCTTGTTTAAGACCCTAAATATTATGGCCACTAAGGTTACCAATTCGCAGTCATCCCCTGGGCGGGAACAGTCGACAGTCCGATCAGAACGTACGAGCAGGGTATCGAGCCCGAAATAAACTAAAAGGCTTCCACACAGTAATTATGGATTTACCTTGAAGTGACCCCCATAATACGATCTGACCACCACAATCAGTTAAACCACGGAGAGTTAGTCCCCATAGCTCACCCGAATGCGACCTCGTGCGTAACCCCTGTGTGAGAGGGGAATCCCAGGCAGACTTATACGATGATTGGATTTGACTCTCCCTAACTCAGGATGCTACTGTTTGTTTTGAAAAACTTTGGAGAGTTGTGCTCACGGCCTAATCCAAAGTACTAAACCTATTCTATTGTTGGTGGAGGATCCTAGAAAAGAAAAAGTTCTAGATAACTTTTAATTAGCGTTGATTTTATAGTTTTTCTTTACTCAAAAGGGGTGCATGGAAGTGAAACGAATGGAATTATGACTCAGTCCCAAAAATGCATCAAATATGATAAGCAGCCATTTCTTTTCGATGAACATCTATCTAAGGGAGAGAGAGAGTTCTTTTCACTAACAAGCATAAATAAGGAGTGTCCTCAAACAATTATTTTTCTCAATCAAATCCCGATGTGATGCTAAACTTTTGAGATACCTTCTAACATGCACAATCAATCATTAAGATGATTTTTATTGTTTGCATATGAATAATGACCAATTCAACGCAATGCGCGTCTTGCTAATTATCTTCTTGTATGAATGAAAATCAAACTAGTACAAGCAAAAGTCATACAAACAATACACCCTTTCGTTATGATGAAAAGAGAAAGAAAAGAAACAATCAAAAAGAAAACAAACTTCACACCCAAAAGAAAAAAATGAAGAGCAATGATCTTGACTAAAATCAAGATGAAGAGATCTGTAGGCCTTTGATGACCTTCACCAGCGTTTTTACTCAACTGAACAGAGAGAAAGACAATGCATGGGTTTGGGGCTTCAATCAACAGAAAAACTCAATAACAATAGTGAAGAAGGCTACAAAATCCAAATAGTAAGATGTTCGTTCTTCAAAAAGACAGATGTCAAAGCTGGAAGAGAAGAAGAATTGACTCACAAGGTTACTAAGCAGGGGAGACACAGAGGCAAAACCCAGAAAAAGCAATTCTGGAAGGTTTATTGGCCAAAGGAGGGTTGGCACTCTGTTGCAACAAGAAAGGATCATTATAGGGCTCTGTGCAAAGCTATTAGGGAGTGATGGTGCTCTGTTAGCACTGGGACAGAGGTGCCAGGTTCAAAAACTCCCAAAAATGTCAAAAAATTCAAAAAACTGCAAATCAATTTTGACAACTATGCTGAGTATGATGGGGTAGGGAGCCAATCAGCTCATGAAACCAATCAAAAGAGGAGTGAAGCAGGTCTGAAACAATCAAGGGGTAGAACTAGGTCAATGAGGAGAAATCGAAACAAGAAATTTTGATTTGAGGCTATCTCCCCAGTGGAGTCGCCAGTTTCTGTTGTAGGAAAATCTCCCTGTGGACAGGTAGATCACCTCTAAGAGCTTGACCTTAACTCTAAGATAGAAAATGCTTAACGTGGACACTGACTTCCTTTCAAATCTATCCAAACTAACACATGAGAAGGAAGGATAACATAAGTACCTATTTATCGACGTTTGTCTCTGCACACTCTGAGTTGCACTTCGATCCTTTGCTCCTTGCTGAATCCTGTAGACAAACAAGATACGACCACTTCCTACTCTATTGATATTAGCTTGTAAACAGATCTATCTATCAATGATAAGTTCATGTAACATCAGACACAAAATAGAAAGAAACAGGCCAAGCGTGTCATATTAATGAGAATAACGACAGTAGTACTTACAATCATAGATGCGAGTGCAACAGCTTCGTCAAGTCCTCTTCGTCTAACCCTTGCTCGAAAGATCCACAACCTGAATAACAGTAGCTTCACTGATCACTCTCCTTTGGCTGACTATGTGTTTCCTATAAGATCATAGGTTTCATGCTAGCAATTCTTCCCCCTTTCCACCATCATAGAGCCTACTTATATAGGTTAAGAGGAGCTTAACCTCTTGAGTTATCTTTAGAACAAGTTGGGGAACCTCCTCCTTAGATCAGGGATCTCATGATGAAACCAATAATTTGAATGCAACTGCCTTCTAATCTTGAAATATCTCCCCTTATTCTCTTCAACGAGCCAACTACTACCTCAGATTAGGCAGTGCTCCTGCAAAAGGGGCATCAGAGCGTTGTAGCACTCTCTGAGAAGTTTAAGGGAAGCGCCAGCGCTCCAAAAGTGAGTAGCGCTCCTTCAGAAGGGCAGGAGATTGTTATAACGCTCCCTGAAGCCTTGTAGAGGGGCACCAGTGCTCCTAAGGCTGATATAGGGGAGCGCTCCCGCTCAGAACCTTCGTTTCAAAGCTCTTTTCAGGTGTCAAGAGTCCCTTGACTTCAGTTAACCAGTTATCCTTCTTCAAACCAAGTACATGAGATGTTTTAATTGCCTCCTTAGTGTCATCATTATGGCAGTATGCTTGAATGATGTCTTCGACACTTGTGAACAACTTGCGACACTTGCGAAAGTTGTAAGGAAGATGTGACACTTGCGACAATTGAGAGGAATATGCGACACTTATCCAGTTGAGTAATTTTGATGTGTAACAACAAGAATTCGATAATTTGCGATCTTATCCTAGAACTTTTTAGTATCTTCACCTTCCTGCATGATCCAGATAGGATCGTTCTGATTTTCCTGATCTATATGGGTCTCATAGAACTCGTCAACCATTTCCAGGAACTGTTTAATCTGCTCGTCATCCTCAAAGACTTTCCAGTGTTGAACATTGTTTTGGATCGAATGTCTGTGTCTCATTTCGATATGATATTTTAGTTTTAGGATGGTAGGTTGTATAAACGTCACGGTTGCTTTGGCTAAAGAGTCTACCTGTTGATTTTCCATTATGGGAATGTAGTGAATGTTAAAGGTCGAGAAAAATTATCTATCAAATCCCAAGCGCAATTTATGTATGACCTTAGCCTTGGATGTTTGGTTTGATATTTCTACTTTATTTTTTTCACAATAAGGTTTGCATCACCATAAACTATTAGACGTTCAATTGTCAACTTTTTGGCAGCCTCTAATCCTAAGAACAGAGCTTCATACTAACATACATTATTTGTATAATCAATCCCCCACTGTAATCTGTATGAAAAGGGGATAACGTACTCATCTCCTGGAGCTACAAATAACACTCCAGCCCCTACCCCTTCGTAGGATGAGGCGCTATCAAAAAACAATTTCCATACTCATTCTCTACTATTTACACCTTTCTTTGTTTTTTCTATTTTTTTTATTTTCTTTTTCTGTACACTCTTCAAAATCATCATCTATTGATAAAATACAATTTCCTAAATCCTGATCGGCAACGTAGACTGGGTAATTGTTTGGGTTTTGGGGGTCACTTACAGTATATGCCAATCTAGTCTCTCTTTATAGTCAAGTAAATTTTCCACTGAAATTGGGATCGTGGCGTAAGCCATGTCCAGTTGAAGTGATCCTCCTAACTTTGTGCCCCAATATCTAGATAGAAGCATGTCATACTTGGCAGGGACATCAGCAACGACTACATCCATAAGGATACTTTTTACAGGGATCTGTGCAAGATTTACTACCAAATATTTGATCATGCCAAGACACTTAACTTTCCTGGAATCAAACAACTATAAGTCTTGATAAGGTCTAGTGATTTCAAGGCCCAATTTTTCCATAATAATTTTAGGCATTAAATTATGAGAGGCCCCAGAATCTAACATGCAATTGTGGAGTAAGTGGCCGTGCACAGTTAATTTAATATAAAATGGAGCACCAAAAACCTTAGTATTTTCTATGTGCGGGCCAAACATAATCGTAGGTATTTCATCTTGTAGATTGATAACATCTATGTGACATTCAACATCAGAGAAACTTATCATGTTAGCAATCAGTTTTTTTAAATTGGATTCTTGGCAAGCTAAACTAGGGGCATGGGGATTTTAATTTTATTTAGTTCATGTTCTAAACTAAAACCTCTCGTTGTTTTTTTGAATTCTCTAGTTGGAGCTTGTGCTTCAACATTCTCTTTTTTCTTAGTTTGTGTTGCTCTTGTTTCAACTGTTTTGGTTCGGGTAGCTTATGTTTCAACTAACAGTTTAGTAACAGTTGCCTCATTTGCTTTATTTCTTGATAAAATCTTTTTCGGTGGAACACTTGTAGGATTTGTTTTCCTGGGCCTTAAATTGTACTTCTGTTGAAGTTCATCCATTATGGAGTCGGTGAGTCCTTGATATGCAGACTCTCCCAGATTATTTATACTTTCCTCATTATTAAACAGGGGTTCTAGGTCTAGAGACATTTTATAATCTTGTCTAGTTAAATGAGGCTCTCGGTCATCATCACTAAGGTTGTTTATATCCTCTTCTAACTCGTCATAATTTTTCATGTCATCCCTCTGCATAATGTTTTCAGTTTTAAAAGGGGCTTGGATTTTTTTTCATTTTTTATTTGTCTCTGTTGTATTTGAGGGTTAGGGTTTCTTTTGAATTGATTTCTAGCATAAGTATCAGGTTTGGCCTGATCTAACTCCATCTTGGATATCTTGTTTGATAATTCTTTAATTATTTTACCCATCTCATCCATTTTTTCTTCTGCGGGCTTTCCATATCCAGTTGGCCCTGCCTGTTCTTTAGAATACCTAAGTTCTCTAGTTCTCGTCTCAACCTTGGCTTTTAATTTTTCGAATGCCATCATATTTGATTCGATTTCCATGGCATCATCTTGCATTCTTGCTAGAGTGGAAGATATTCTTTCTCTTAAGAGAAGGGAAAATTCGGGTTCAAAGGCTCCTGCAAAAGTTACCTTTGTCGCAGGTTGAGAGGGTTTAACTTTGGCTGGGATATTATTGTATAGTTTGTTGAACCTCTGAGTAAATTTGAGAACCAACTTAGAATTCCTTTTTCTTAAAGCCCTGAATTCAATCAAATAATAAATATGGTCTTTTTTTTCTCCCCACTATCTTAAAAAATCATTTTCTAGATCATCATATGACCGTAGGGATCCTACCAGGAGTCCTCAAAATCAGGTTCTTACATGTCCTTCGAAGGTTTGTACTAAAATCCTTGAGTAAACATATTCATTCTCAATGCCAAGGATATCAGTGAACTGATCGAAAAAGGCTATGTGCTCGGTTGCAATTAAATCTTCTTCTCCCACAAATTTAGGTAAGTTATTCATATAATTTTTTGGCAAATCATGAAGAACGGCATGAAGGACAAAGGGGGCATATCTGGCCGCTACCTTGGAACAACTTCTAGGGGGTGGGGGTTGTCCTTGACCTTTTCCACTTGCTCCTCCACCTCTGGCACCATCCATTGGAAGTTTAGGGGACGGACTTCAGGAAAAAAGAGGGTTTTCAAAAAATTTGAGGGACCGAAATGGTGAAATTTCAACTTCTTCGGGATGTGGCAAAGGAAATTCCTGAAAAAGGTCGTTAGGAGATGAAAAGTCTAGGAGAGGAGGAAAAGGAAAGTGTGGATTTCTTTTCTATGACTTAAAAGATGTATAAATAGGATAACTGATAGGGGATGAATGTGGGTAAAAAATGTGTTCTTCAGGGTTTCGTAGAACTGAAACCTTTACCTCGGGTAAGGATGAGGTCAATAGAGTATTAACGACAATGGGTAAAGAGGAGGAACTTTTGTTATGACTATTAGGACTATCAATCGAGTCAATCTCAATCTTTATTTTAGGTACGATTACCTCTAAGTTCTCAAACCTAGCCTCGGGTTTAATAGTTGTAGCCTCTGCAGGGGTTGCTTGTTTAAAATTATCATCAGGGGTTAGTTATTCAACCGGAACCTTAGCATTTTCATTTGCAACTTTGGGTTGGTATATTTTGCATGTTGATGCAGTAGTCGATTTGAGGTATTCTTTTGGTTTCAACAACCTTTCAAGAACTGATACGAGTGTGGTTTGCTTATTGTCTAGATTCTTTCTGGTATTCCTTCGACTGAATGCCAGTTTATCTATCATGGAGTCGCCAAGTGAAAGATAAAAATAGCCTTATTTGTGTATTCAATATTTGTTCACTATCAAAGATAGAATATTACCTTGTCATTTTCCTAGGGAAAAATAACTTCATTTGTCCATCCCCGGCAACGGCACAAAAAAGATGTTGTTCTTGAGATTACACTTAAGGCTCGAAGAGTAATCTCAGGCATTAGGAAAGTTTAAAGAGAGTATTTTTTAAAAGTGTTTTTTCTACCTTAGTTATATGAGAAAAATTCCTTAAATGAAATTAACAGTATGGCAGCACAGAGGTCATATTTCGTGTCTGATTCAAGATTGTAAAATCGAATGATGTGAGAGAAAAATACAAAACTGTAAAACAAAGCAAGGCATCAATTGTTTAAGAGTATCACCTTGTTGCAGTGGAAGAAAATAAATAGTGTAACCTTGAATAAAGTATAAGATACAGTGATCCACAGAGCTCGCAAGTCTTGATTTATTCACATTAAATGCAAAGGAAAAACTGCTTACTTAACAAATTACTGGTGAAATACGATTACAGTAGTTGTCGTACTAAATTGAAATCAAACCTTTATCAAGGAGTTGCATAAATAAATGTTGAGATATGAAAAAACAAACGAAACATGTAACCCAAACTAAATAAAATTTGGAATCTCTGTCTGCACTTGTATTAATACTCAATAAGGAGAGTTTTCTCTATTACATTCGGCAAGAAGAAGCCTCTAATAGATCTTCAGTCTATGTATTTATACAAAACTGTCACAACTCAAAACAGTTGGACTTCTCATAATCTAAAATAGAAAATATTTGAAATAAGAAAACGGAACATAGAGAATGATGAGCTCTGTTGGCAATCTATGTCTCTTCGTCTACTGATTGAAATGCTTCATTTCCTTATTCTTATGGACTGGATACAACTATCGTCTCATCTTCTTAATGGTTCAGCATATATTTCTGGCATTCTTTATTTTCTCCCATTTGTCCCTCAAATATTTTAATAGCATGCGCATTTTCTTTACTGGTTTATGGATGTGCGTGTTTTCCCATATTCAATACATTGGATGCATTTACTCACCAATTTCACCATCAACCTTGAAGATTCAACTGCTTCATTCACCTCGAAAGTATATAACTTCCTCTCTACCTGAGGTAGCTTTTCTTGTATCTTTTTCACTCCTTGAGATATGACCTGTAATTGCAAGCTTGGGTTTACTATCCTTTTATTTATTTGAAGGAGATCAATCTGGTTCATTTTCTGAATGGTCGTCAGAACTTCTTCTTTGTGTGTTCTAGAATTATACTGGTTCTTTGCTATATCAATTTTCCCTAGGGATTCGGAGATAGCATTTCCTTCAAAATCAATTAGCCCTTTGTCTAGTAATGACAATGCTTTAAGACAAGCTTCATTTACTTCTCTGGCAAGTCTTTTTATTTATGCTAGATTTGTTTCCCATGCCTTTAAAGCCATATCGCCTCTTATTTGTTCAGACAGAGAAATCTGATGAACATCTGAGACATCATCCTTTGGTACCAATAATACGGCCTCTTGAAAATTAACTTGGGTTGAGCGAGCTTCTCTTTCTTTGATGTAGATGTCTTTCAGGGAAAGATCTACTGCCTGGTAGCAATTCTGGATGGCATCAACTTTCATAAAAAGATCTTGCTGAGCCTTTTCCAGTTTTTCGTTTATTTCCAGTGCTTGAATCAAGAAGGCCGAGATATCCACTGAGGTACCTTCGGTCAACTCCAACCTAGCTTGCAATTGTTTTATTAATTCAGTATGTTGGGTGATTAGTCCTTGATTGAACTGTGAATTCTTTTGGAGCTCATCAAAGTTGGCCTGGAGTTGTTGAATTTGTTGCTTATCATATGCTTTGATCTGCTCGAAGTCTCGACTCATTCTGTTATGGAAAGTCTGCTCAATTGTGTGTATTTTATTTTGAAGTTTCTCTACCAACATGGACTTCTGTTGCATTTGTTCGGCCAAATTTTCCACAGACCATTGATTAGCAGTAGTAAAAGCACCGAACGAACCTACAAATTCCTTTGCGAATTCTGTATCATCTCGGTTATGTCCATAGTACACCATTCTTTTCCTTTTGACTACCACTCTATATTTTTTATGTGTCTCTCATTTGATGATGGACCTTCATTTCTTACTGAAGAAGAATTCTGAAGGGGGCATCTCTTCATGCAAGATTGGGGCAAGATCACCCACATAAATGACTTTGGAACCAGGATTCTCGAAACTTGACTGCAACGGTGTTAATGAAGAAATAGGGATACCTATCTCCGTGGACGGTTGTTGCTCAGTAGTATGGACAGTAGATGTATAAATAAGATAACTGATAGGGGATGAATGCAGGTAAAAAATGTGTTCTTCAGGGTTTCATAGAACTGAAACCTTTACCTCGAGTAAGGATGCGGTCAATAGAGTATTAACGACAATGGGTAAAGAGGAGGAACTTTTGTTCTGACTGTTAGAAGTATCTGTCGAGTCAATCTCAATCTTTATTTTAGGTACGATTACCTCTAAGTTCTCAAACCTAGCCTCGGGTTTAATAGTTGTAGCCTCTGCAGGGGTTGCTTGCTTAAAATTATCATCAGGGGTTAGTTATTCAACCGGAACCTTAGCATTTTCATGTGCAACTTTGGGTTGGTATATTTTGCATGTTGATGCAGTAGTCGATTTGAGGTCTTCTTTTGGTTTCAACAACCTTTCAAGATCTGATACGAGTGTGGTCTGCTTATTCTTTCTGGTATTCCTTTGACCGAATGTCGGTTTATCTGTCATGGAGTCGCCAAGTGAAAGATAAAAATAGCCTTATTTGTGTATTCAATATTTGTTCACTATCAAAGATAGAATCTTACCTTGTCATTTTCCTAGGAAAAAATAACTTCGTTTCTCCATCCCTGGAAACGGCACAAAAAAGATGTTGTTCCTGAGATTACACTTAAGGCTCGAAGAGTAATCTCAGGCATTAGGAAAGTTTAAAGAGAGTATTTTTTAAAAGTGCTTTTTCTACCTTAGTTATATGAGAAAAATTCCTTAAATGAAATTAACAGTATGGCAGCACAGAGGTCGTATTTTGTGTCTGATTCAAGATTGTAAAATCGAATGATGTGAGAGAAAAATACAAAACTGTAAAACAAAGCAAGGCATCAATTGTTAAAGAGTATCACCTTGTTGTAGTGGAAGAAAATAGATAGTGTAACCTTGAATAAAGTATAAGATACAGTGATCCACAGAGCTCGCAGGTCTTGATTTATTCACAGTAAATGTAGAGGAAAAACTGCTTACTTAACAAATTACTGGTGAAATACGATTACAGTAGTTGTTGTACTAAATTGAAATCAAACCTTTATCAAGGAGTTGCATAAATAAATGTTGAGATATGAAAAAACAAAAGAAACATGTAACCCAAACTAAATAAAATTTGGAATCTATGTCTGCACTTGTATTAATACTCAATAAGGAGAGTTTTCTCTATTACATTCGGCAAGAAGCAGCCTCTAATAGATCTTCAATCTATGTATTTATACAAAACTATCACAACTCAAAACGGTTGGACTTCTCATAATCTAAAATAGAAAATATTTGAAATAAGAAAACGGAACATAGAGAATGATGAGCTCTGTTGGAAATCTATGTCTCTTCGTCTACTGACTGAAACACTTCATTTCCTTATTCTTCTGGCCTGGATACAACTGTCGTCTGATCTTCTTAATGGTTCGAAATATATTTGGCATTCTTTATTTGCTCCCATTTGTCCCTCAAATATGTTAATAGCATGCGCATTTTCTTTACTAGTTTCTGGATGTGCGTGTTTTCCCATATTCAATACATTGGATGCATTTACTCACCAATTTCACCACCAACCTTGAAGGTTCAACTTCTTCATTCACCTCGAAAGTATATAACTTCCTCTCTACCTGAGGTAGCTTTTCTTGTATCTTTTTCGCTCCTTGAGATATGACCTGTAATTGCAAGCTTGGGTTTACTATCCATTTATTTATTTGAATGAGATCAATCTGGTTCATTTTATGAATGGTCGTCAGAGCTTCTTCTTTGCATGTTCTGGAATTATACTGGTTCTTTGCTATATCAATTTTCCCTAGGGATTTGGAGATAGCATTTCCTTCAAAATCAATTAGTCCGTTGTCTAGTAATGACAACGCTTTAAGACAAGCTTCATTTACCTCTCTAGCAAGTCTTTTTCTTTCTGCTAGATTTGTTTCCCATGCCTTTAAAGCCATATCACCTCTTATTTGTTCAGAAAGAGAAATACGATGAACATCTGAGACATCATCCTTTGGTACCAATAATACGGCCTCTTGAAAATTAACTCGGGTTGAGCGAGCTTCTCTTTCTTTGAAGTGCGAAGTCATTAATTATATTTTGACCAATATTAACTTAATTAATTAAAATTTAATACCTCAGCATTTTAGTGATTCGTGGATTTGTGAATTAGCTCTTTGTTATATTTCCAAAGAGTGGTCTCCCGTAGTGATTTGTCGAAGATGACGTCATTCTAGATGACGTGTCTAGAACAGGAGGTGCCACGTGTTACTTAGGATCATATGAATCTTCAAAAGAAAATGTTAGAAAAGGGTGCCACGTGTCAACCCAGGGAAAACTCAAAAAATACAAGTATACTATGACTCGTGTCCCTTAAAGGTTTATGAAAAGTAACGAATGGACACTTTCAGGTTTCGGGTTTTTTATCGTTAAGAATTATCAAAAAACCCTAAGTGTGAAGCTCTGGAGTGACCTTTAGTGATCTGACTCTTTAACAATCAGGCGGCTCCAAAACTCTGGGAAAAATAAGATCACCCAATCAAACGGGAAAACTTCAACAACGGCGGATATCATGTGTTCTTTTCTACCAATTAATCAAAAATGACTTTGATTCAAATTTCGAAAGTTAATTTCTGAGTTACCACTTTGCGAAGGATTATACTTTCATGAAGTGGAGAACGTAAAGCTCAAAGTTTAGGATTATATATGTCCCAACAGGGACGACGCTTCTAAATTGTTGGGTTCCTCTTTTGTCATAAAAACCACCATGCGCGCCTTCTTTTTACCCATTCCTTTCCTCCATTTTTGGCATTTTTGTACCCATTTCTACTAAGCCCGAGACTAATAAAGGATAAAAGATGTAATTGTTAATTTGTTTCTATTTTTTATTTAATAAGCAAAAATATCAATTTTTGGGGGTTTTATGAGTATTATTACCAGAAATGTTATTTTCCAGTAATTGCTTCAAGCTTAGCATATTTGTAGGTCGAATCATAGAAAAAGGACACATGGGTATTGTTCCTAGCATTCACACCATGGATCGTGTCCTCTTGAAGCATGGGAAACATCCCATAAATTTTCCAATCAACACTATGTCAACGTGTGCCCTCCATAATTAAGAAATATGATAGCATGAGTAGAATTTGATTTTCTTCATGATTTTTGGAGATAATCACTCATGGTGGGTTCTATCAAGAATTAATAGGAGGTCGTTTAGATCAGCCATCTATCCAAAAAGATTTTTTAGGCTTTTTAGTTATGTTTAATGATGTATAAATATGCCAAACATTGAGGCATTTAGAGAGGACAAATTGTAGAATGGATGAATACATTGTGTGACTGAAGTTTTATGCTTAATATAAAGATCTTGTTATTCTCCATTTAGCTTTCTCCATATGTACATGTGTCAGCTTGGAAGGGCCCCCTTGTTTGGTTCATGTGACAGCAATTGTACTGTGGTGTGAGATTTTTATTTGAAAAATTTTTAATTAGTAATATTTCCTTTCTTCATTGTTATTCTAGATCAAATTTATATCATTTTGGTTTTGGTTAAATTTCATTAGCAATTTTATTTTGTTGATAAAGAGATAAAACTCAATCTTATCTAGCATTGATGACTTGAAAAGGATTTTTTATAGTATTGCTACAAGTTTCCTCTAACCATAAGATCTTTTGGAAACACTATAGCCTTGTTTTTAACCAGTAGTAAATCCCAAGTGATCATTTTATTAATTAAGATTGAATCTTGAACTAGGTTTTTATCATTTCAATGCACTTGTGTGTTTAAAATATTCCTTGCAATCTTTTCTCACAGATAAAACGGAGTATTGTTGTAGGAAGCCTTCTTTTGATGAGTTATTTAAACTGTACAATCATCAAAGTATCATTGTAAAGAGAATTACACTTTATAATCAGCACTTTTACAATTGAAATTGAGATAGCTACAACTCATCACTAGTGGAAGAAAAACTCATTCTACAATCTAATTTTTTACCAAAAAAACTATGATATTAAGTTGAAGGAATTTAGCATTTTTTGAGTGTTTTTAATTTGATTTCTTAGACACATAAATATTATTTCAAGTTAATAGTCAAAATTGAGTTTTGTTATAGCGATGTTTCCAGTCCATTGAAACAATTTCCCTTTATGACCTGAGTATCCACCATTGGAGTTGTGAACATTTGAAGAATTGGTTTTGTTTTTGAAATATAGTTTACAGAAGAGTTTTGTAGCATTGTGTGAAAGCATTATTGATAGATTTCATATTGATTTTAAGACTAGTACCCTCACATACAGTGAACGTGCCTCATAAGTCTACAAACCCTGGATTGATACTTCAATGTCCTAGTTTATGCAAGTAGAATAGTGAATTGACATTTTTGGCGTCATTGTCAGGGTGGCACAAAAGGGATAGTAAGGGTAGGTTTTTTAAGTGAATAAATTTTTTCATGTGTTATTTGCATGAATAGACATAGGGATAGTAAGGGTAGGTTTTTTAAGTCATAAAAAAAGAAGTTGTTTTAGAAAAATCAAAAAAAAAAACCCACAAAACCACTTACTAAGTCATCACAACCACCTATTAAGCCATCTACTAAAATGCCCACTTCATATTCACAACCACCTACTAAGCCATCTACTAGACCACCTACCGTGTTATGTTCATCCACTAAGTTATCCATCAAAACATCCACAAAACACCTCGTTACTAACTTGCCTACAAGTTCTAAGAAGGACATAGGGAAAATGATGGTTGCATAAATCTCAAAGAAAACACAGACAGAGGAGACCATTGAACAAATTTAAGATCCAAAAGAAACATGAGAAGGTTGGAGTAAACAGTTTTGGATCTTTTGGGAGAAAAAGATGGTTGTGAAGAATTACATATTAGAGGAGGAGGGAGAATACCAAGAAGAGAAGGTGAAGGTGAAAGAGGACCAGGAGGTGGGGAATAAAGACAAAGAATACCAAGAAGAGAAGGAGAAAGAGAAAGAATAC
>JASDQU010306583.1:32677-52230 GCA_032191745.1 Picea mariana | reverse complement strand
TGTGGTCTGCTTATTGTCTGGATTCTTTCTGGTATTCCTTCGACCGAATGTCATTTTATCTATCGTGGAGTCGCCAAGTGAAAGATAAAAATAGCCTTATTTGTGTATTCAATATTTGTTCACTATCAAAGATAGAATCTTACCTTGTCATTTTCCTAGGGAAAAATAACTTCGTTTCTCCATCCACAGCAGCGGCACAAAAAAGATGTTGTTCCTGAGATTACACTTAAGGCTCGAAGAGTAATCTCAGGCATTAGGAAAGTTTAAAGAGAGTATTTTTTAAAAGTGATTTTTCTACCTTAGTTATATGAGAAAAATTCCTTAAATGAAATTAACAGTATGGCAGCACAGAGGTCGTATTTCATGTCTGATTCAAGATTGTAAAATCGAATGATGTGAGAGAAAAATACAAAACTGTAAAACAAAGCAAGGCATCAATTGTTGAAGAGTATCACCTTGTTGCAGTGGAAGAAAATAGATAGTGTAACCTTGAATAAAGTATAAGATACAGTGATCCACAGAGCTCGCAGGTCTTGATTTATTCACAGTAAATGCAGAGGAAAAAATGCTTACTTAACAAATTACTGGTGAAATACGATTACAGTAGTTGTCGTACTAAATTGAAATCAAACCTTTATCAAGGAGTTGCATAAATAAATGTTGAGATTTGAAAAAACAAAAGAAACATGTAACCCAAACTAAATAAAATTTGGAATCTCTATATGCACTTGTATTAATACTCAATAAGGAGAGTTTTCTCTATTCGGCAAGAAGCAGCCTCTAATAGATCTTCAATCTGTCACAACTCAAAACGGTTGGACTTCTCATAATCTAAAATAGCAAATATTTGAAATAAGAAAATGGAACATAGAGAATGATGAGCTCTGATGGAAATCTATGTCTCTTCGTCTACTGACTGAAACGCTTCATTTCCTTATTCTTCTGGCCTGGATACAACTGTCATCTGATCTTCTTAATGGTTCGGAATATATTTCTGGAATTCTTTATTTTCTCCCATTTGTCCCTCAAATATTTTAATAGCATGCGCATTTTCTTTACTGGTTTCTGGATGTGCGTGTTTTCCCATATTTAATACATTGGATGCATTTACTCACCAATTTCACCACCAACCTTGAAGGTTCAACTTCTTCATTCACCTCGAAAGTATACAAGTTCCTCTCTACCTGAGGTAGATTTTCTTGTATCTTTTTCGCTCCTTGAGATATGACCTGTAATTGCAAGCTTGGGTTTACTATCCATTTATTTATTTTAAGGATATCAATCTGGTTCATTTTCTGAATGGTCGTCAGAGCTTCTTCTTTGCGTGTTCTGGAATTATACTGGTTCTTTTCTATATCAATTTTCCCTAGGGATTCGGAGATAGCATTTCCTTCAAAATCAATTAGTCCGTTGTCTAGTAATGACAACGCTTTAAGACAAGATTCATTTACCTCTCTAGCAAATCTTTTTCTTTCTGCTAGATTTGTTTCCCATGCCTTTAAAGCCATATCGCCTCTTATTTGTTCAGAAAGAGAAATCCGATGAACATCTGAGACATCATCCTTTGGTACCAATAATACGGCCTCTTGAAAATTAACTCGGGTTGAGAGAGCTTCTCTTTCTTCGAAGTGCGAAGTCATTAATTATATTTTGACCAATATTAACTTAATTAATTAAAATATAATACCTCGGCATTTTAGTGATTCATGGATTTGTGAATTATCTCTTTGTTATATTTCCAAAGAGTGGTCTCCTGTAGTGACGTGTCGGAGATGACGTCATTCTAGATGACGTGTCTAGAACAGTAGGTGCCACGTGTTACTTAGGATCATATGAATCTTCAAAAGAAAATGTTAGAAAAGGGTGCCACGTGTCAACCCAGGGAAAACTCAAAAAATACAAGTATACTATGAATCGTGTCCCTTAAAGGTTTATGAAAAGTAATGAATGGACACTTTCAGGTTTCGAGTCTTTTATCGTTAAGACTTATCAAAAAACCCTAAGTGTGAAGCTCTGGAGTGACCTTTAGTGATCTGACTCTTTAACAATCAGGCGGCTCCAAAACTCTGGGAAAAATAAGATCGCCCAATCAAACGGGAAAACTTCAACAACGGCAGATATCATGTGTTCTTTTCTACCAATTAATCAAAAATGACTTTGATTCAAATTTTGAAAGTTAATTTCCGAGTTACCACTTTGCAAAGGATTATACTTTCATGAAGTGGAGAATGTAAAGCTCAAAGTTTAGGATTATATATGTCCCAAAAGGGACGACGCTTCTAAATTGTTGGGTTCCTCTTTTGTCATAAAAACCACCATGCGCGCCTTCTTTTTACCCATTCCTTTCCTCCATTTTTGGCATTTTTGTACCCATTTCTACTAAGACCGGGACTAATAAAGGATAAAAGATGTAATTGTTAATTTGTTTCTATTTTTTATTTAATAAGCAAAAATATCAATTTTTTGGGTTTTTATGAGTATTATTACCAAAAATGTTATTTTCCAGTAATTGCTTCAAGCTTAGCATATTTGTAGGTTGAATCATAGAAAAAGGACACATGGGTATTGTTCCTAGCATTCACACCATGGATTGTGTCCTCTTGAAGCATGGGAAACATCCCATAAATTTTCCAATCAACACTATGTCAACGTGTGCCCTCCATAATTAAGAAATATGATAGCATGAGTAGAATTTGATTTTCTTCATGATTTTTGGAGATAATCACTCATGGTGGGTTCGATCAAGAATTAACAGGAGGTCGTTTAGATCAGCCATCTATCCAAAGAGATTTTTTAGGCTTTTTAGTTATGTTTAATGATGTATAAATATGCCAAACATTGAGGCATTTAGAGAGGACAAATTGTAGAATGGATGAATACACTGTGTGACTGAAGTTTTATGCTTAATATAAAGATCTTGGTCTTCTCCATTTAGCTTTCTCCATATGTGCATGTGTCAGCTTGGAAGGGCCCCCTTGTTTGGTTCATGTGACAGCAATTGTACTGTTGTGTGAGATTTTTCTTTGAAAAATTTTTAATTAGTAATATTTCCTTTCTTCATTGTTATTCTAGATCAAATTTATATCATTTTGGTTTTGGTTAAATTTCATTAGCAATTTTATTTTGTTGATAAAGAGATAAAACTCAATCTTATCTAGCATTGATGACTTGAAAAGGATTTTTTATAGTATTTCTACAAGTTTCCTCTAACCATAATATATTTTGGAAACACTATAGCCTTCTTTTTAACCAGTAGTAAATCCCAAGTGATCATTTTATTAATTAAGATTGAATCTTGAACTAGGTTTTTATCATTTCAATGCACTTGTGTGTTTAAAATATTCCTTGCAATCCTTTCTCACAGATAAAACGGAGTATTGTTGTAGGAAGCCTTCTTTTGATGATTTATTTAAACTGTACAATCATCAAAGTATAATTTTAAAGAGAATTACACTTTATAATCAGCACTTTTACAATTGAAATTGAGATAGCTACAACTCATCACTAGTGGAAGAAAAACTCATTTTACAATCTAATTTTTTACCAAAGAAACTATGATATTAAGTTGAAGGAATTTAGCATTTTTTGAGTGTTTTTAATTTGATTTCTTAGACACATAAATATTATTTCAAGTTAATAGTCAAAATTGAGTTTTGTTATAGAGATGTTTCCAGTCCATTGAAACAATTTCCCTTTATGACCTGAGTATCCACCATTGGAGTTGTGAACATTTGAAGAATTAGTTTTGTTTTTGAAATATAGTTTACAGAAGTGTTTTGTAGCATTGTGTGAAAGAATTATTGATAGATTTCAGATTGATTTTAAGACTAGTACCCTCACATACAGTGAAAGTGCCTCATAAGTCTACAAACCCTGGATTGATACTTCAATGTCCTAGTTTATGCAAGTAGAATAGTGAATTGACATTTTTGGCGTCATTGTCAGGGCGGCACAAAAGGGATAGTAAGGGTAGGTTTTTTAAGTGAATAAATTTAGTCATGTGTTATTTGCATGAATATACATAGGGATAGTAAGGGTAGGTTTTTTAAGTCATAAAAAAAAAAGTTGTTTTAGAAAAATCAAAAAAGAAAAAAAAAACCCACAAAACCACTTACTAAGTCATCACAACCACCTATTAAGCCATCTACTAAAATGCCCACTTCATATTCGCAACCACCTACTAAGCCATCTACTAGACCACCTATCATGTTATGTTCATCCACTAAGTTATCCATCAAAACATCCACAAAACGCCTCGTTGCTAACTTGCCTACAAGTACTAAGAAGGACATAGGGAAAATGATAGTTGCATAAATCTCAAAGAAAACACAGACATAGGAGACCATTGAACAAATTTAAGATCCAAAAGAAACATCAGAAGGTTGGAGTAAACAGTTTTGGATCTTTTGGGAGAAAAAGATGGTTGTGAAGAATTACATATTAGAGGAGGAGGGAGAATACCAAGAAGAGAAGGTGAAGGTGAAAGAGGACCAGGAGGTGGGGAATAAAGACAAAGAATACCAAGAAGAGAAGGAGAAAGAGAAAGAATACCATAAGGAAGAGTTGAACGATAAAGAGGTCCAAATGATGCAGGAGAAGAAGAAGAAGAGGTTACTTTTGGTTTTCCTATTTTAGATGTACCTGCAGCATTTCGCAATGAGTTAAAAATGAAAAAGATCCCTCATTTTGTTCTTCCTAACTTTCATGTCATGGCATCTCAAGATCTTGATGCATTTTTATTTGAATTTTATATATTGTGACATACTTATGGATATACATATGATTCTCACAAACTTCATTTGTTTCCTACCACCTCGAAGAACATTGTTTTAAAATGGTTCGTGGGCATAGGAGAGAATACTATCAGGTATTGGGAAACTATGAGGAATATTTTCCTTAATAAGTATCCAGCATATTGCAGACCAAGAGATTCTAAGGAAGATATCTTCAGTGTGGCTCAAGAGGAATGTTTTAACTTAGAGGACTAACTGGAGATATTTTTGTATAATTTACAAAAATCAAAACATAGTTCTTTAAATTTGGAAGTTATTAGCATTATCTTTCTAAAGGGAAATCGTGATGAATTCATTGATATTCTTAATATCAAGGGTTCAGGAGACATTTCAACTTTACCTTTTGAACAAATTTTTGAAATGTGCAAGAAATATTCTAGGGGCAGAGATAAGGCTAGGAAAGGATCGAAAGATGATCTTTCCAAAGTTACCAAATAAGCCACGGGGAGTATTACTAGGGCAGAACTAGGCAATTTGTTGGAAAATTTAAAATTGATATTTTTTAGTACATTAGGATCTCAAATTGATACATTGAAGGATAAGAAGAATAGAATGAACCTTTAGAATATTTTTCCATAGATGTAAGAAAAATCATCCAACTAGAGAATGTCCACTATATAGTATTCAAGTTTGTGGTATTTGTGCACATAATCATTCAATAGAGGATTCCCAACTATTTCCAAGAGTCAAATCAATTTGAAAAGGTGAAAGCACAATAGAAGAATCTATTTATTATGTTTCACCAAGGAGACCATGGAGGCCACATACACCAGGTATTCCCCAAGACCCTACTCGGAAATTTTCTTCATACTATAATCCTAATGTTGTACAAAACACATGGAATATCCCTTTTCCTTGGCAGGAATGGCCTCCCCGGCATGTTCAAAACCAACCTTTTCAACAAGGTTGGTGAGGACCTACATACATAAACCAACGTTCTTTCAATCCCAAAACATCATATCATCCATATCAAAAATCTTATTTTCAACAACAATATTATCCTTTTCAACACCAACCATACCCGTAGCAACAAATTCCACCCACTCAATATCCATTGCTAACTCGTCAACCATATTCCATACATCCTCCACCACAAATCACTCAACCAAAACAGCTACAACTACCTTCTAACCAACCATCACCCAGACCAACTCAATTTCCATCATAGCTAGTAGCTAATACTAATAATAGAGTGGAAAGACGTGCTTATAATGTTGAAGAAGGAACATTACCTACATATGGAATTGTTTCTATCCAAGATATCCACTTAAGGTCTGGTAAAACACTCCTTAAAACAACCCCTGTAGTTGTATAAAAAAAATAAAACGAAAAAAAAACTCTTAATAAACCTGATATTATTCCACACAAGTCAGTTGAAATTCAGAAGAAACAATCATAATTCACCAAAACACCTCATTTTCTAGAGAGGTTAAATTTGGAAAAATATATAACCCTTTATGATCATGATTACATAAATGAAGTAAATAAAATATGTGTAAATTCTCTTTTATTAGAGGCTATCAATAACATATCCATCTATACAAAAACAAATAGGGAACTATGCCTTAAGAAATCAGGGAGAAAGAAGAAAGACCCAGCAACATTGCAAGTTGTTGGAAAACTAGCTAACCTAATGTCAACAAATGTTACAACAAAGAAATATATTGATCCAGGTGGATGTCATTATCCACCCACCTATTCCACTGGCTCAAATACCAATTTCCCTTTTGGCATTTATTTCCTAGTTTTTGAGGTCCTAAACTTCTGGGTCATTTTGAGGCCCTAAACAGCGTTTTTTGGGCCCACCATAGTCACATAGTAGGATTTAGCTAGAGTGTTATGGAAACATGTGTGTTCCTCAGATGTTTCTTTCTAACGATCTATCATGCACCTAAAACGGAGATCGTATGCAAAATTTATGACCCCGAGAAGTTGATGTACCAAGTTACCCCATCGGGGCCCACATGAATTTTGGCGCTTCATCTCCTAGGGTTAGTTTTTTGGATGTTTAGGGTTTTATCATTTATTATTTATGTTAAAAATTTCTTTGGAGCATCATTGTAACCAGATTCTTTGGAATAAGCATAGTCGACACATCTCTTCTCATAGATAAGCTACCACCATTCCAGTTAGCTTGTGTGTTTTTGCATTTTATAGTCTTTTGTATTTCAGACAGTCATTAATAGAATCTGAGCTATACTATTATTGTGTTCCTTTCCATATCTCTGTGTAATTATTTTTTATATCTTTGTTATATCCTTCATATCTTTCCTAAAATAATATGGATCAGTGGTATCAGAGCGGTCTACTCCTTGTCGCCCTTGGTGCATGTCCCCGACAAGGTCAGAGCATAGAGAGTTGGGTTTCCATATTGTATCTCTTTAGGAAAACCTCTCTTGCATGCCCAAGCAACCTTCCATGGTGGAATAAAAGAGGGACGATGGGACAATATATCCTTTCAAATTATTTCTCCAAGAATCCATCGCACGACAGAGGAATGAGATGATGGATAATTTTTCCCAGATCCTTCTACGGCTGGCGGCAACAATGGAGGAACCTTCAACCAACAATCACTTCGGAGGTGCGACGCCCTTCAATGTACAAGTTAAATTTTATATTCCTTACCTTCGAAGGTGAGATATATGTCAACGCTTAGTAAAAATGCTTAAATCTGCTAAAGGGTAATTTCTTTGTCCACGATTTTTCCAACATTGAAAATATCACCTTCTCACTCCTTAAGGCCCTTCCCCGTGTCATTCATTGGTGGGAGACTTACTGTAAGAAACATGTCTAGGATGAGTCTGGATTTTTTGGTCCATGACCCACTTGTGAGGAATTTTTTTATGCCCTCAAGGAACAATATTACCATGTTGGAAGTTATGATGACCAGTGCACGAGATGGACCACACTGCGCCAAGAGAGGGGATAATTGGTGTTGAAGTTCACATATACTCTCCATACCTTGCACACCAATATGGGTATCAAAGAATCTAAGTGGAATCTGGTCCTAAAATTCCTTGGGGCTCTACACAGGTACATCCAAATTAAAATGGAGTTTCTGGACATCTTGTCATTCGAAGCCACTTATCGATATGTTGTCAAAATCGAGCAGAAATTAAAGCATCAAAACAAGTGGGAGTTTTGGTATGCAAATCCGCAATAGCCAAAGTATGGTAAGGGTGGCCCTAATTCCCAGTCCAAAGGATAGATAAAGTATGGCCAACCCTAGGATAACCAACCATGGCCACCAACAAAGAAGGGTAATGGGAAGTCGAAGGACACTGGAAAATGGTGCGAGTTCCACAAAATCCCTTGGCACAATACTGATGAATGTTGATCCAAGCAGTCATTTTTGGCTAAGATGAAATCCCCAGGGTCAGATGTTGACTCAGCCTCTGATTTGGATCCATAAAAGGAAATATGGATCATTGATGCAGAACCTAGTGTCACCATCACTAACACAAAAGTCAAGTCAGAGGAACCAGAGGATCCTGAAGAAGAGGAGTGTATTTTCCACTCACATATGTAGGTGAAGGGAACCCCACTATATTTCATTGTTGACAGTGGTATCCAAAAGAACTTTATCTCAGCAAAGGTTTTCAAGAGGTTTAACTTGACAATGATGTAGCATCATCATCCATACACCATCGTTTGTCTCAGCCAGAGACGAGACATTTGTGTCAACCAGCAATGTCACCTACACTATGGCATCAAACCCTTCAAAGACAAGGTATTTTTTAATGTTTCCCTACTTGAATTTTGTGATGTTTTTATAGGCCAACCATATATGTCGAAGCGTCATGTTGTTTATAAATCTAGGCCTCATAGTTTCATTATTACTTTGGGAGATCAACTCTACAGGGTACTAGAGGCAGTCCCAAATATTGTGGTCTCTTTGATCTCTGTGAAGAAGTGCAGAAAGGTGGTTTCTCAGGCTGGGAGATTTGTCCTCTGTACAGTTCAATCAAAAGGTGAGTGGAATTTCACTGCAACCACTAACACCTTTTCACGGGGTCTATCTTCCCAGTTGAAACAGGTGGGCGAAATCATCGAGGAGTACAAAGACATATTATCCTCGCCTACTGGGTTGCTTGTTTACTGTCTGATAAAGCACTCAATTAATCTAACACATGGTTCTCCTCTTCCTAATGGCCATGTATACATGTGTTCTGTTATGGAGAATGAAGAAATCAAACACCAAATCTAAGAGATAATTTTTAGGAGCCACATCAGACCAAGCTCCTCATCTTTTGTTGGTACATGGTCAGACCCAGGGTTTAGCTCTAACAGCACACCAACAATCCCTAACTATTGGCCCTTTCGTCAACACCTGCAAAGCAGATGCAATCTCACCTGATGTAGCAATAGGGGGTTGCAGGACATAGGTGTCTACAACCAGATGAAACGTAAGTGGATCCAAAACACTAACACACGGCAATCTAGTTATTCTTTATCTCTCTTAAGCCTACTACGCAAGTTATATCTCAGATCTAACACAATGATGCAATAAAAATATAACAGAAAGAAGAAGAACACAGCATCAATCACATAAAACAACAAGATATACGTGGTTCACCCTCTCCCTAGGGCTATGTCCACAGAACTGTGTTTCTTGATCTATTATGTGAAAACATACAGTTCTATATGCACTCTTAGCTTGCAGATCTCTCTCTCTTTCTCTATCTCTTTCTCTCCCCTCCCTGTGCACCCAACTACAGGCTTGATCTTCACACCCAGCTGAAGATCTTACAATACAGAATGCTCTCACACAAAGCACTTCTCTCTCACACAATACACAATAGTATCAACAACAATGATTATCCACAATAACAACGAACCCCTCTTCTCTCATCTAGGTCCTTATTTATACATTACAATGAAAAACGTCTAGGTGTATAAAACCCTATATACTAAAACCCTAGGTGTCTAAAACCCTAGGTCATCTTGACCTGTACTTCCCAAACTTCGCCAGCCTGTCTTTCCTTCTTTTCTATGAGGTGCTCCACAACACTTGTTGACATCTTCTTACGCTTGCTAAGTTTTCAAAAATCCATTTTCCTTGATGATATGGCATCCTCGATCTCCTCATTCAATGGCTAGATTTCCCCTTACTTTGCTCCTTCTTTTCTTCTTCTTTAACCACTTCGACCCAATCTCAGTCAATGTGTCTTCTGCACAGTTTGTACTTCGTCTTTTCCCTTCCTTTTTCTTTAATTTCTTCCTTAATCCATAACCAAGGTCCAACAGGCCCCCAACACTCACCTGTGACTCATCCTGAGGCACTTCAGGTTTGAACCTTATGTTTTTCTTCAACTTCAGGCTGCTAGCAGCAGCCTGTTCTCTCTGTTATGTTCCTCCCTTCCTTGTGCAGACTATCTTTTCTATGTATGTTACCTAGTTTCAACTACACCTAGTACCTAGACCCTTCTTCGTATGTTTTTACTAAGATTTGCAAGGAATTTGGTTGTCATAGTACAATTTCAACTGGCTCCCATTTACCAAACCTTCCTTCCATTCTGTCTTCAAATTCTTCAATTGTGCAGCTTCTCCTTCCGTAACATAGGCAACCTCATATGGCCCAAGCCAATGTGTCATGAACTTCTCTGGATGCTTTATGAACGTGTTGTCGTACACCAATACTAGATCTCCTTGCTTAAAGGCCTTCTTCTTGATGTGTCTTTCATGATAGGCCTTTTCGTGTTCCTTTTGTACTTGCTAATGAAATCCTACAATAAACCTGTCTTCCTCCAATTTGACCAACTACACGAGCCTCTCTTGAACAGCGTCGGTGTCATCCATATCTGTAAAGGTTGCAATTCTTAGACTAGGAACCAAGTATTCCATAGGTACGACTTCTTCTAGACCATAAACCAACTTAAAAGGAGTTTGAATTGTCAACTTCTTGCTTTGTTCTATAGGCCCATAATATTGTTGGTACTCTCAAATCCCAAGCATCCATGTTTACACTGCAAATATTCGTCAGCGTTGTCTCCAAGATCTTATTGAAGGCTTTGACCATACCATTCACCTGTGGATGGTATGGAGTGCTCTTCTGATGGTGAAATTCAAATTCTTGATTCAAGGCTTCAATAGCCTTATTAATAAAATGTGTACCTTGATCGCTCATAAGGATCTTCAGGCATCCAAACCTGGTTATGATATCATCAAATATGAATCATGCGGTTGTAGTTTCACTACAGTCCTTAACTTCTCTTTCTTCTGCCCATCTTGTCAAATACTTTGTCACATTGATGGTGTATCGGATGCCTATGCGCTTTTCTGGTGGGTTGATTGATCCTACGAAATCAATTGCAAATTTCTCAAATGCATGTAAAGTTAGTTTAGGTGATAAAAGAATAGCATCTCATCTGGAAGGTTTCCCAACTCTTTGGCATACATCGTAGGCTCTGTAGTATTCCTTAGCATCTTTGTGTAAAGTGGGCCACCAGAGGCCAACTTTGAGAACCTTATACGTTGTTTATTTTCCTGCATAGTGTCCTCATGCGATGCCTTCATGTGCTTCTTCTAGAATCAGTGGTATTTTTGTCTCCATAACACATCTCCTCAAAATCTCATCAGGTCCCATCTTGTATAGTTGTCCAGCTATAAGTGAAAAATCTGCAGCACGAACTACCAATTGTTTCTTCTGAATGACTATATATTCACGAGGTGTTATTCCTGTTGATAGGAACTGAACTATCTCGATGAAGTGATCATCAACCTTCATGATGGCCAGAACCTGTGCATCTAGTAGTGTATCCTCCAAGATAGTAGGTTCCTCTCCATGCTCTAACCTGGATAAGTGGTCAGGTCCCTTGTTCATTCTCCCTGGTTTGACCACAATTTCAAAATCATATTCCTGGAATAACAACAGCCATATGCATATTATTCCCCCAAACATTGGCTTGTTGACTAAGTATTTCAATGCAGAGTGATTAGTGAACATCTTAAAGTGTCCTCCCAACAAGTAGTGTCAAAATTTCTGCAGCACGTACACCATGGCTAAACCTTCTCTCTCAGTGGTAGTGTAATTTATCTCAATTGTTGAAATCTTCCTTCTAGAAAAGGCTAATGGGTGGTCAATATCTCATTCTCATGGATGTGCTAATACTGCTCCCAATGCAATAGAGGATGCATTGACATGCACATGAAATTCCTTACTCCAATCTGGAAAAACCAGAATAGGTGCAGTGACCATTTTTTGTTTTAGTGTGTCGAAGCTCCACTGGCATTCTTCTATCCATTGAAATTGAAAATATTTATTCAAGAGCCTCTCCATGGGTGTTGTAATCCATGCATAGCCCTTAATGAACTTTCTGTAGTATCCAGTATGTCCTAGCACAGTACACAACTGTCTAACTGAAGTAGGAGGGAGTAGATCAACAATAATGGAGATCTTAGATGGATCTACCAGTAACCCCTGCTTACATACAATATGGACTAGCATCACACCAAAGGGTGAAAAGAAGATACAATTTTTCAGGTTCAGGGCAATCTAACATTGCTTGCACTTATCCAACGTTAGTCTTAAACATTCAATATGATTTTGCAATAAGCTAAAAATAGTCCAATCATCAAAATATGCTTCCAAAAATTTATGTAAAAATTCCTTGAATTATTCGACCACCACCCTAGAAAATATGGTTGGTGCATTCTTCAATCCAAAAGGCATCACTGTGTACTGGTAGGATCCCCATTCTATTGCAAATGTGGTCTTATGGTGATCTTCCTTGGCAATATTGATCTGGTGATAACCTAAAAATCCATCTGTGAAGGAGTAAACTTCATGTCCTCCTACATTATATAACACTTCGTCAGTAAATGGTGTAGGGAATGGATCATGTAAGCATGCATAATTCAGTTTCCTCAAGTCTACACAGATTTTGATCTCTCATGTTTTCTTATCTTGAACCACCATAGGGATAATCCATTATGACTCTTCAACAGGTTCTATGATTCATGCTTCCAACATTCTGTTTAATTCAATCTTGACTTTCTTCTTATATTTTGGATTCAATCTATAGGGTGTCTGCTTGACTAAACTTCCATATGGTTTCAAGGGGATCTTCATCTCTCCCATGGGTCCTTTAATTCCCTTCATATCAATAAATTTGGTTGGAAACAAGTCCTGATACTCATGCAGTAGTTTTGTGATCTTGTCAATAGTGGCATCATCTCAATAATCTCCAACATTTGTGAGCTTGGGTGCTTGCTTTGTTCCAATATTAACTTTCTTGATTTTGATTGGTTGTCCAATAAAAGGTAGTTCAACTCCTGGTCTTTCTATGTATCTCTGTCCTTCTTTCTCTGTGATGTTCACATTCCTAGGATCATCGTTTTCATCGGCATTGATATTGTAACAGCTCTGTAATTTATGAAGCGGTGCAATCCATTCATCTTATTCTTGCTCCAAAGGGAGGTTAGGTGCTTCCTCAAAGACTTTATGTCTTACAACTTGTAAAGTGTGATCCATTGTGGGATACTAACTATCAAATAAAAATGTATCTACGACGTTCTGAGTCATACCGTGCCAATCTGCAGTAGTGAGGCGCAGTTCTTCTTATAGATACCAATTGATAGGTGTTGTATCCAAAGTGTTAATGAACTTGTACACCCACTGCTCTTGAGGAATGATACTCCAAGCCTACTCACAACTTCGCACATGTCTCTTTGGACATCTTTGACCTATGTATCTAAATTTTCACCCTTCAGTTTGTTCTGAAAAGCACACTATCATTAAAGTGTGACATTGCTCCCAGTTTGTGATGTTCTTCTTATGTGTTCCCCACCATCTTGTTGGTGTTGCTTTTAAAGCTTCATCCAGTTCCAACAATCGTTGTTTTACTGATACAATTTATTCAAATTCTGGTAAGAATGTTTCTAAATGATTTAAACCATCAAATGTGGGCATATTTCTTACTTTTGTGCCAATCCAGTGAACTTCCCTGGTCAATCTAGCAGACCTCCACGCAGAAACTTCATACATTTTTTTCTTCCAGTTCTCTAGTGCTTATTCTGAATATGATAAGCATGTGTTGTCACTTTGCCAGCTTAAGTTCCCATCTGTTGTAGGATTAATGTAATCATGTTATCTTTTTTTCAATTTATATATATTCTCTAGCTTGTATGCGCGGTCTTCTTCTCTTGTGGGCTCTGTGTATCTGTGACCTTCATCAGGATCCATAGGTACAATGACCCTAAGGCCATCACCTTCAAATGTCATTCTTATTTTCTTTAAGCCAACCACGGTAGAATTATTGAAAGCCCAATCAATTCCTAATAGCGCAGGATAAGGACAGCTATCTTCAACTATCTCGATTACTTTGAAGTATACAAATGTTCTTACCCCATCGATGTCCACAGGCACATGCTCCAATATTAAAAGGGTCTTATCACCTGATTATTAGCCATCCTAATTCTGATAGGGGAATAAATTAACTTAGGTTTTCCCATCAGTTCCTAGGTCTTCTTCATCATGACATTGACTTCTGACCCTAAGTCGAGGACCAAATAATCTATATCATAGTCCCCAACCTGAGCATTAAGGTGTAGTTCCTTATTTTTCCTTTTATTTTTGGATACTTGATGTACTGCTCTATTTAGTAAGGGATCTACCTTCCCTAGCTCATACTATCTAATCAAATTTTGTAGCTCTTGTACAGCTCTTTCATCCTTTATCAAATTAATGCAAGTGAAAAAGAATTCCATAAGCTTGCTTACCTCTTTTTCTTCTCTGGGCGAAGCAAACTGATCAAATGCCAGAGGAATCCCACATTCTCTCACTTCTGGTTGTTTTTTTAATGAATAATCCTGATCTCTTCCAAATTATTTTCTTACATCTTCAAATGTGTGTTTCTCTTTTCTTGGATCAAACACTTGTGTCTTCTCTGCAACTCTTATGACCCTTGATTCTTCTATGGTCTTTTCTGGAGTCACCATGTCTTCTTCTGTAGCATCGCCTCCTCTAGTGATAACAATGACTCTAGGATCTTCTCCGTGAGGTTCTGCTAAGATTAGTTGTACTTGTTGGTTTCCTCCTCGTCTCTCCTGAAGTTTGGGTAATAGTGTAGAACAATCTTCTATGACATGTTCAAATGAGTTGTAGTAACTAAAAGTGGTACAAGGGTTCTAACAGTCCCTTTCCAAATGTCATGTATGTGNGGCTCTATGTATCTGTGACCTTCATCAGGATCCAGAGGTGCAATGACCCTAAGGCCATCACCTTCAAATGTCATTCTTCTTTTCTTTAAGACAACCACAGTAGAATTATTGAAAGCCCAATCAATTCCTAACAGCGCAGGATAAGGACAGTTATCTTCAACTATCTCTATTACTTTGAAGTATACAAATGTTCTTACCCCGTCGATGTCCACAGGCACATGCTCCAATATTTCAAAGGGTCTTATCACCTGATTATTAGCCATCCTAATTCTGATAGGGGAATAAATTAACTTAGGTTTTCCCATCAGTGCCTAGGTCTGCTTCATCATGACATTGACTTCTGACCCTAAGTCGAGGACCAAATAATCTATATCATAGTCCCCAATCTGAGCATTAAGGTGTAGTTCCTTATTTTTCCTTCTCTTTTTGGATACTTGATGTACTTCTCTATTCAGTAAGGGATCTACCTTCCCTAGCTCATACTGTCTAATCAAATTTTGTAGCTCTTGTACAGCTCTTTCATCCTTTATCAAATTAATGCAAGTGCAAAAGAATTCCATAAGCTTGCTTACCTCTTTTTCTTCTCTGGGTGAAGCAGACTGATCAAATGCCAGAGGAATCCCACATTCTCTCACTTCTGGTTGTTTTTTTGATGAATAATCCTGATCTCTTCCAAATTATTTTCTTACATCTTCAAATGTGTGTTTCTCTTTTCTTGGATCAAACACTTGTGTCTTCTCTGCAACTCTTATGACCCCTGATTCTTCTGTGGTATTTTCTGGAGTCACCATGTCTTCTTTTGTAGTATCACCTCCTCTAGTGATAACAGTGACTCTAGGATCTTCTCCACGAGGTTCTGCTAAGATTAGTTGTACTTGTTGGTTTCCTCCTCATCTCTCCTGAAGTTTGGCTAACAGTGCAGAACAATATTCTATGACATGTTCAAATGAGTTGTAGTAACTAAAAGTGGTACAAGGGTTCTAACAGTCCCTTTCCAAATGTCATGTATGTGTGCAGTTGTAACAAATGCTCTGACCTCAACCTTGACCCATGCCTCCACCTTGTCCTCTTCCTCTGAATCCACTGCAAGGGTTGAAGTTTCCTCTTCCTGGAGAGTTAAACTACTTAGCATTTACTTCCTATTGTACTTCGCCTTCAATTCAATATATGTCTCTTGACCTTTCATGCAAGAGATCATAAGCCCTACATTCTTTCTCATTGTGCACCACAGATTTATAGAATGTGCAGTAGAGTTTTGTAGGTGTCTGGACAAATTTTTGAATGTAGTAGCATTCACCAAGGCGATGTCTATTTCTACATACCTCACACCGGGGTAGAGTAACCTACTTCAAAGGGATCAGAGCTCCAAAGGCCAAGTACTCATGTAATAGGGGATAGTGCTCCTTATCATGGCCCTCTGATTTGCATCTGATGCACCAGATCTCGTCTCTTTTATATTTTCTCTTGTATTTCTTCATATCTTTGACCTGTAGAGATAAACTAGTTAGATGACTCAAAATTTGACTCATACCTGAGTTGGATTCTCCCATAGGGGTTGATTCTAGTTTCATGGCGATCTCCAACACCTCASCCTAYGAAGAGATCTTCTGTTGCATCAGAGGGACTATGATGTRTGGTAAGAGGGCAGYAATGAACCATTCCTTGTTCTACTCATCTGGAATCTGAAAACTCAATCAGCCTGTCAAGGTCTTAAACCTATGATCAAACTCCCAAACAAGTTCAACTACTCTCTACTTGATTTCTTTAAGCTCTATAATGCACTGTGACTCCGACTTGGGTTTCTTGAATTTTGCGGTCAACGCAGTCTTGATATCGTTCAGTGGTTTCAATTATGCAACTTCAGTAACAAACTTCATGTACCAGCTTAGTGCGTGGTCTTTCAAGGTAGTACTAAACTAAGCTCTCTTAACTGCTTCATCACTGACATTCTTAATACTCCACACAACTTCACATAAAAACTAGTGTTGATCAAGATCTTCAAATCCATCTCCTCTAAAGATAGGTAGCATCATTTCATCTACCATAGATATTCCTAGGTTTCCTAACTACATATGTATTGAATTGTTGGTAATAGTGCTCTGAGTGCTCTGGTAACTCTGACTACTCTGGTTACTTAACGCTGCTGAAACAACAGGAGGAGTAATAGTACTTACTTTGACAGTTGGCACAGTTCCTAGAGTTTCTGATTCTTCTTGGTGAAGTTCTTCAGTATTCCCTTCCTCTGCTCTAGTGGACTCTGAATGTTCTTTGTCTGTTAGGTCTACCTCTTCTCCACTGTAGAATTTTGCATCTTCTTAATTCTTCTTAAACAGGTTCATAAGAGGAACTTCTTTGAACGCTCTCCCATTGTGTGTATGTCCAACCTCTGCATCATTGTCACTGTCTGAATTATTGAACATTAGCGTTTCAATCTGACCAACTATTGTATCTTCAATATGTTCTTCTCATGCAATAGCATCTTGATCTTCAACTTCAAAAAGTGTAAAAAATTTCCTTTAGGTCCCTTAAAGAAATATCTCTCTACTTGGCTATATGACTCTACTCTGTCAATAGCAAACTCGGTGATGTACCCTCCAATAGTGTTATCAAACCAGTGGTCTATTTCTCCTGACACGATGCTATCAACTCTCTTAACCTTCTTGATCAGCGTCGATGTCCAAACTACAAGTGGTCTAAATATGATCTCAAACTGAGCATCTTCTAGTCTGGCCAACCACTTGTATATCTCCTTATGAATTCCTCTAAAGAAAATCCTGTGTATATCAGTAAAGATATACCTTCCCAACCAGTCTTTTGTGCTAAGATTAGGGTTCTTGTTCTAGGCTTCCGCAAAGTCTTTTTCTTTTTCTTCTATCCACTTCTGAGTCTTTGTCTTCAATGGAAACCACCTTGACATTCCCTCAAGAAGATCTTTGTTCCGGAAACGGAACCATTTGTTGGCACAGGGGCAGACCCAGGGTTCAACTCTAACAGCACTCCAACAAGCCCTAACTATTGTCCCTTTCGGCAACACCTATGAAGCAGATGCAGTCTCACCTGAAGTAGCAATAGGGGGTTTCATAACACAGGTGTCTACAACCAGAGGAAATGCAAGTGGATAACAATATAACAGAAAGCAGAAGAACACAGCATCAATCACACAAAACAACAAGATATACGTGGTTCACCCTCTCCCTAGGGCTACGCCCACAAAACTGTGTTTCTTGATATATTATGTGAAAACATACAGTTCTATCTGCGCTCTTAGCTTGCATATCTCTCTCTCTTTCTCTATCTCTTTCTCTCCCCTCCATGTGCACCTAGCTGCAGGGTTGATCTTCTCACCCAGCTGAAGATCTTACAATCCAGAATGCTCTCACACACTGTTGTAGGAAAATCTCCCTGCGGACAGGTAGATTGCCTCAAAGAGCTAGACCCTAACTCTAATACAAAAAGTGCTTAATTTGGACACTGACTTCCTTTCAAATACATACAAACTAATACACGAGAAGGAAGGAGAATAGAAGTACCTTTTTATCGACATTTGTCCCTGCACGCTCCAAACTCTCACTCCTCGCTGAGTCCTATAGACAAACAAAGTACGACTACTTCCTACTCTATTGATATTAGCTTGAAAACAGATCTATCTATCAATGATAAGTTCATGTAATATCAGACACAAACTAGAAAGAAATAGGCCAAGCATGTCATATTAATGAGAATAACGACAGCAGTACTTACAATCGTAGATGCGAATGCGACAGCTTTGTCAAGTCCCCTTTTTCTATCCCTTGCTCGAAAGATCCACAACCTAGATGATTGCAGCTTCACTGATCACTCTCCTTTCATTGACTGTGTGTTTCCTATGAGATCATAGGTTTCATGCTAGCAATTCTTAACCCTTTTCACCATCATAGAGCCTACTTATATAGGTTAAGAGGAGCTTAACCTCTTGAGTTATCTTTAGAACAAGTTGAGGAATTCCATCCTTGGATCAGGGATCTTTTGATGGAACCAAGAATTTGAATGCAACTGCCTTCCAAACTTGAGAGATCCTCCCCTTATTCTCCTCAACGGGCCAACTACTGCCTCAGATTAGACAGCGCTCCCTCAAAAGGAGAATCAGAGCACTATAGCGCTCCCTAGGAAGCTTGAGGGGGGTGCCAGCGCTCCAAGGATGGATAGCGCTCCTTCACAGGGGCAGACAAGCATTATAACGCTCCCTGAGACCTTATAGGAGAGCGCCAACATTCCTAAGGATGATGTAGGGGAGCGCTCACCTTCAAAACCTTTGTTTAAGAGCTCTTCTCAGGTGATAAAAGTTCCTTGACTTCAGTGAATCATTTTTCCTCCTCCAAATCAAGTGTATGAGATGTCTTAAGTGCCTCCTTAGTGTCGTCAGTGTGGCAGTATGCTTGAACAACATTTGTGACACTTGTGAACAACTTGTGACACTTGCAAAAGTTGTAAGGAACATGCGACACTTACAACACTTATCGAAGTGAGCAATATTGAGGTGTAACAAATTGCCCCCCAAAGTATGAAGTTAGAAGATGTGAACTGATAACTGAAATGCTTTGTAGACGTTCAAGAAAGGGT
>JASDQU010306582.1:79647-94401 GCA_032191745.1 Picea mariana | reverse complement strand
ATTGTAAAAATTCCTTGAGAGCCTCATTGTAATCATCTTCTTGCGAATGAGCACAGTCGTCACATCTCTTCTCAGAGATAAACCGCCACCATTCCAGCAAGCTTATTTTCCACTGCATTTTACAGTTTCAACTTATTTCCTTATTGAATAGAAAACCAATTTTACTGTATCTCTATTATTCTATGTTAAGCATCTGGTAATAATTTGTAGTCATTTCGTTCTGCTCATAAAATTCAGATCAATGATCTAGATAGGATCATTCTAATTTTCTTGATCTATATGAGTCTCATAGAACTCGTCAACCATTTCTAGGAACTATGTAATCTTCTCATCATCTTCAAAAACTTACCAGTGTTGCATATTATTTGGGATCGAAGGTCTCTGTCTCATCTCAATATGATAATTCAGATTTTGGAAAGTAGGTGGTACAAACATCGTAGCTGCTTTGGCTAAAGAGTTTTCCTGTTGATTTTCCATTCTAGGAATGTAGTGAATGTTAAATGACGAGAATAAATTATCTATCAAATCCCAGGTGAAATTATTGTATGACCTTATCCTTGGATGTTTATCTTGATATTGTTGCTTTATTTGTTTCACAATAATCTCCGCATCATCATAAACTATTAGATGTTCATTTTTAGTTTCCTGGTAGCCTCTAATCCTAAGACTAGAGCTTCATACTCACAGACATTATTTGTATAATCAATTTCCCACTATAATCTGTATGAAAATGGCATGGAATATTCATCTCCAGGTGCAACGAATAACACTCCATCCCCTGCCCCTTCGCAGGACTCCTTCTCTACGATTTACATACTCCTTCTCTACGATTTCCATACTCCTTCTCTACGATTTACACTTTTTTTTTTTTCTATTTTTTTGTTTTCTTCTTCTGTAAATTCTTCAAAGTCATCATCTATTGATAAAATACAATTTCCTAAATCATGGTCGGCAACATAAACTGGGTAATTATTTGGGTTTTGGGGGTCACTTACAGTATATGTCAGTCTGGTCTCTCTGTACAGTCGAGTAAATTGTCCACCGAAAATCAGGATCATAGCGTAAGTCATGTCTAGTTGAAGTGATCCTCCTAACTTTGTGCCACAATACCTGGACAGAATCATTCCATACTTGGAAAGGACGTAAAAAATGACTACATCCATAAGGATACTCTTTAAGAGAATCTGTGCAAGATTCACTACTAAATCTTTGATCATTTCAAGACACTTAACTTTTGTAGATTCAAACGAATATAAGTCCAGATAAGGTCTAGTGATTTTGAGACCCAACTTTTCCATAATAATTTTAAGCATTAAGTTATGAGAGGCCCCAAAATCTAGCATGCAATTATGAAGTAACTGATCGTGCACAGTTAATGTAATATAAAACAGAGAAACAAAATCCTTGGTATTTTCGATGTGCGGACCAAACATAATCGTAGGTATTTCATCTTGTAGATTGATCACATCTGTGTGAAATTCAACATCAGAAAAATTTATCATTTTAGCAATATGTTTTTTATAAATTGGATTCTTTGCAAGCTCGACCGGAAGCATAGGGATTTTAATTTTATTAAGTTCATTTTCCAAACTAAAAAATCCAATTGTTTTTTCGTTTTCTCTGGTTGGAATTTTTGCTTCTGTTCTTTCTGGTCTCTTAGTTTTTTTTTCTCTTGTTTTAACTGTTTTTGTTTGGGAAACTTGTGTTTCGACTAGCGGTTTAGTAATAACTGCCTTATTCGCTTTATTTCTTGAAAAAATCTTTTTTCAGTGGAGCATCTGTAGGACCTTTTTCTCTAGGCCTTAAATTGTACTTTTGTTGAATTTCGGCCATTATGGAGTCGATGATTCCTTGATAAGTAGTCTCTCCTAGATTATTTATAATTTCCTCATTATTAAACAGGGTTCTAGGTCTAGAGACTTTTCATAATCCTGTCTATTTAAATGAGGTTCATGGTCGTCATCACTAAGGTTGTTTAGATCCTCCTCTAACCCCTCATATTTTTTCATATCATCCCTTTGCATAAAAATTTTCGTTTTAAACGGAGCTTGGATTTTTTTATCTTCGTTTTTCATTTGTCTTTGGTGCATTTGAGGGTTAGGGTTTTTCTTGAACTGATTTCTAGCGTAAGTGTCATATTTGGATTGATCTAGCTCCATTCTAGATACTTTGTTAGATGAATCTTTGATTATTTTGGACATCTCATCCATCTTCTCTTCTGCAAATTTACCGGATCCAGAGGGTCCATCTTGTTCTTTGAAAAGTCTATGTTCTTTGGTTCCCATCTCAATCTTACATTTTAATTTTCTGGATGCCACCATATTGGATTCGATTTCTATGGCATCATCATGCATCCCAACTAAAGTGGAAGATCTTCTTTCCCTTAAGAGGAGAGCAAAGTTAGGTTCAAAGGCTCCTGCAAAGGTTACCTTTGCAGTAGGTTGAGAGGGTTTGACCTCTGCTGGGATTTTATTTTATAGTTTTTTGAACCTTTGAGTAAATTCAAGAACTGATTCAGAATTCATTTTTCTTAAAGCCCTGAATTCAGTCAAATAATAGAGATGGTCTTTCTTCTCTACCCACTGTCTTAGAAAGGCGTTTTCTAGATCCTCATAAGACCTTATGGAACCTACCGAGAGCATTCAGAACTAGGTTCTCACTTGTCCTTCAAAGGTTTGAAATAAAAACCTTGAGTAAACATCTTCGTGTTCAATGCCGAGAATGTCAGCAAACTAATCAAAGAAGACTATATGTTCGATTGCGGTTAAATATCCTTCCCCCATGAATTTTGGTCGATTTTTCATATAGCTTTTGGGTAAATCATGAAGGGGGAAATGCAGGACCAGGGGAGCATATCTGGTAGCTACCTTGGAAAAAATTCTAAGGGGTTGAGGTTTTCCTTGACCACCTGCTCCTCCAATGCTACCTCCTCCAGCAGAAACCACTGGAATTCTAGGGGATGAGCTTCGGGAGTTAGAAAGGGGATTTTCAAAAACTTCGATGGACTGAAAAGGTGACCTTTCAACTACTTTGGGATGTGGCGAATGAAATTCTAGAAAAATGTCGTTAGGAGATGAAAAATCTAGAAGTGAAGGAAAAGGGAAACGTAGATTGGTTTCCTCAAACTTACAATATGTATAAATAGGTGAACCGATAGGAGACGAATCAGGGTATAAAATATGTACGTGAGGGTTTCGGAGAACTGGAACTTTTACTTCGGGAAAGGATGAAGTAGACCGAATATTAACGACAAAGGGTATAGAGAGGGATATTTCGTTCTGACCTTTAGGAGTATCATACGAGTCAATCTCAATTTTTATCTCGGGAACAATCACCTCCGAGTTTTCGAGCTTAGTCTCAAGTTGACTAGTCGAGGCCTCTGCAGAGGGTACTTGTTTAAAAATAACTTTGGGAGTTATTTTTTCAATTGAAACCTTAGCACTTGCCTGCGTAACTTTGGGTTGGTATATTTTACATGCTGATGCAGTAGTCGATTTGAGGTATCCCTTTGGTTTCAAAAACCTTTCAAAATCTGATATAGGTGTGGTATGCTTATCGTCTGGATTCTTTCTGGTATTCTTTCGACCAAATGCCATTTTATCTGTGGTGGAGTCGCCAAGTGAAAGATAAAAATAAGCCTTACTTATGTATTCAATCTTTGTTCACTATCAAAGATAGAATATTACCTTGTCATTTTCCCAAGGAAAAATAACTTCATTTCTCAATCCCCGACAATGGCGCCATAAAGATCTTGTTCTTGAGATTAAACTTAAGTCTCAAAGAGTAATGTCAGTCATCAGGAAATTTTAAAGATATTTTTTTTAAAGATTGCTTTTTCTACCTTAGTATATGAAAAAAACCCTTAAATGAAATTAACAGTATAGCAGCATAGAGGCCGTATTTCGTGTCTGAGTCAAAATTGTAATATCGAAAGGTATGAGAGAAAAATACAAAACTATAAAACAAAGCAAGGCATCAATTGTTGAAGAGTCCCACCTTGTTGCGGTGGAAGAAAATAGATAGTGTAACCTTGAATAAAGCATAATATATAGTAATCCACACAGCTCGCAGGTCTTGAATTTACTCAGAGTAAATGTAGAGGAAAAACTGATTACTTAATAAATTAATGATGAAATACGATTACAGTAGTTGTTGTACTAAATTGAAATCAAACGTTTATCAAGGAATGCATAAAGAAATGTTGAGATGTGGAAAAAACATAAGAAACTCATAACCCATACTAAACAAAATTTGGAATCTCTGTCTGCACTTGTATTAATACTCAATAAGGAGATTTTTTTCTATTACAATTGGCAAGAAGTGGCCTGTGATAGATCTTGAATCTATGTATTTATACAAACTGTCTCAACTCAAAATGGTTGGACTTCTTATAATAAAAAATAGTAATTATTTTGAATAAGGCAAAAAAGTGTAAAATTTGCAAAGCTCCACTACCGTTATCCTTTGTTTCTTTGTCTGCTGGCATAAATGTTTCTTTTCCTCATTCTTCAGCCTGGATACAGTTGTCATTTAATCTTCTTGATGATTTGGGATTCATTCCTGGCCTTTTTTGTTTGTTTCCATTTGTCCCTCAAATATGTGAATAACATGTGCATGTTCCTTTACTTGTTTTCAAATGTGCTTGTTTTCCCATATTCAACACATTGGATGCATTTACTCAATAATCACACCACTAACCTTGAAGGCTCAGTTGCTTCCTTCACCTCGAAAGCATATAACTTCCTCTCTACTTGAGGCATATTTTCTTGTATCCTTTTCGCTCCTTGAGATGTGACCTATAAGTGTAAGCTTGGGTTCACTATCCATTTATTTATTTGAAGGAGATCGATCTGGTTCATTTTCTTGATGTCCGCCAGAGCTTCTTCTTTGATTTTTCTATAATTATACTAGTTCTTTGCTATGTCATTTTGACCCAGGGCTTTAGAGATATCATTTCCTTCAAAATTAATTAGTCCTTTTTCTAGTGAATACAATGCTTCTAGACAAGCTTCATTTACCTCTCGAGAAAGCCTTTTGCTTTCTGCTAGATTTGCTTCCCAAGCCTTTAAGTCCATATCACCTTTTATTTGTTCTGAAAGAGAAAGTCGATGAACATCTGGGACATCATCCTTTGGTACCAATAATACGGCCTATTGAAACTTAACTCAAGCTGAGTGAGCTTCTCTTTCTTTAATATAGATATATTTTAGAGAGAGGTCTACTACCTGGTAGCATTTCTGAATGGCATCGACCTTCATGAAGAGATATTGTTGGGATATTTCTAGTTTTTCACTTACCTCCAGTGATTGAGTCCAAAAAAATGTTATCTCTACCGATGTACCTTCATTCAAGTCTAACCTGGCTTGCAATTGATTTATTAACTACTCTTGTTGAGTGATCAAGCCTTTGTTGGCATGTGAATTCTGATGGAGCTCTTCAAGGTTATCTTGCAACTATTGAATTTGATGCCTGTCATAAGCTCTGACCTGTTGAAAATTTTTCACATTATGTTCCATAGTCATTATCTGATCCTGCAACTTCCCTACCAACATTTTTCTTTGTTTTAGCTACTCGGACATATTTTCTACAAACCATTGATTTGTAGTGGCAAAGGCACCTAAAGAACCTGTCACTTCCTTAACAAATTCTGAATAATCTCGGTTATGTCCATCATACACCATTCTTTTCCTTTTGAATATCGCTCCATCTTTTTGATGTGCTTCTCATTTGACAATGGCCCTCCTTTTCTGGCTGAAGAAGAATTATGAAGGAGGCATCACTTCGGGTGAAATTGGGGTGATATCACTTATAAACATGACTTCAGAACTGAGATTTCCGAATCTTGGCTGCAATGGTGTCACTGAAGTGATAGGGGTAACTATCTCCTTACATAGTTGTTGCTCGGTAATGTTGGCCACAGATGTGGCTGGTGTCGAAGGAGATGTATCATGCCCTTGCTTCAGAAAGGCTTCAAGTTGATCCTTTGCTTGAGGGCCTAGTGGAGTTGATAATGAAGCTTTCAATTCCTGAGTTAAAAATTCATTTTTCTTTGGTTTTTCCTCAGTATCTTGTTTTCTAGAGTTCCCTGTCTCAAAACCTAAAGGTACAGTTTCTTTTGTAGACGAAGTTGCTACCATCTCTCCCTGTAGCACTATCAACAAGATGTTTCATCTGTGCCTTTGAAAACTGAAGAAACTAGCTTGTTGATCTGGGGACAGAGCTTGGAATATGTTCAATACTTCTTCATAAGACCTGACTCCCCTAAATATTTCATCATGTGGGGAATTCTCATGCACATATTTCTTCAGGTTGTATTGGGCTAGGTGGTTTTCCACAATTTTCGGTGGGCAGTGCCTTTTAAACTCAATGTCAACCAACTTGACATCCTCCAGAGCTGCAACCTCCACTTTAGAGTGACTGAAGTCTAACAATGAAAACATACCAACCTGGAGAGGGAAGGTAGGCCATACCTTTTTCTCGGTTTCTTCAGCTCCTTGATGATGCCTCCTATTACTGTTTGATAAGCTACTTCTTGACATACTAGTTGGTCTAGTAAAAACCTCGAGAGAGCATGGGGAGGGACTGAGCATTTGAAAACCCTGATGTAAGAAACGTTTTCTTCGATGTACCAATGTTCTATTTTTCCCAAGTTTCCCATGATTCTGTTTGAGATCCTAGGGGGTGGGAAAACATATAAAGCTATATGGGCGGGCACTGTTATCACTGAAATTTCGTCCGCACATGGCGACAAGAACTCAGCATCGTCAAACAGTAATGAAGTCATTCATGGCACTGAATTAATTTCACAGCATTCCAAAAAGGTCAAAAACTATACAAAGTAACCAAAAATTGAAGGGCGCTTTACAGAAGTTTGGTGCGTGCACACATGCGTGGAACATGAACGTACCATGCACGCATACACGCACGATGCGCGACTGTTGGCGCAAAAAACCGTGCACCTGCTAAACGACGCATTTATTGAATTGGTCGGCCTCCCAACCACTTATGGATCAGCTCCCAAGCCGATTTGACCCTCAAATCTGAGCTGAATCCGCATGGTAGGCTGGTCAAAGACCTAATGAAGCCCTAAAGAGCCCCTTTTCACACTTCAAAGGAGTTACATAATCACCCAATGCAATTCTATAAAAAGCCATGAAGAAACATCATTTTCTCAAGGAATTTCATGTAATGTTATGCTGCCTAGATTGTTTTAAGGACTCACTCCTTGACAATAACACATTGGCACCATTTCATTGAGCTATCCACCTCTCCATTGAGTGGATGTGCTTGGGAGTTCTTTCACTATCATTTTCATTTTTCTTATTGTAAGGAGAGCAAGTTTGTGAGGGCCCAAGAGCCTTCCTTTGGAGGAAGAAGGGACTCATAGTCCCCTTTCTTCATTGTCTTCATTGTGCTTTTATTTCATCAATTGATCAGCCTAAAAACATTGGTGATATTGGTCTTGTTGTGTTTTTATCTCTATACCCATATGCTTATGATTTTAGTTTGTATTAGTTTAATTCTTGCTTATAGTTTTGTTTTTCTTTCTCTAACTCTTTCCTCTACAGCTGTCATGCTCAGCAAGACCCAACTGGGCATGTAAGCACCCTTGATTTGCTCACCAAGTCGACGAAAAGGGTGCAAACAGGCACCATTACATGATGGAATATTTTGTAGAAGAAATATTTAGCCTTATCTTTCCACAACTTGGGGTGATAGAAGTGAATCGGTTCAGCACCGGTCGGTGTCCAGTTTCAGTTCATCAGTGGAAAAGGGGTCAAGAAACGAATAACATCCATGATATATGAAAACATAAAGAAAGGGGAAGGTTTCCTCTTTGACTTTGCCAATTTATATTTTGTGATTTCTTTAGCCAAAATGTTGATAAAATTTTGGCCCAGTTAAAAGAGTAGCCCTCGACCACCTCGTGCATAATTGACACCCGTCCACCAGGAAGTGAGTGGGACTCTTTTTCCTGAATAGCCTATAGAGCATCATAGCCACATAAATCATATGATCCTCTAACGACGTTGTGGAATAAATACCGTGAGTGTCGGCTCTGAATTTCTCTGGGTGCACCCACCAGGACTTGATTATATCAGGGTAGATTTTATCATATTGCATACACTCCTGTTTCTCAAAATCTAGCATGAATGCAACGTTGTAATTATATTTAAATTCGGGGGATAATTTATACATTACTTGTATTTGTTCTAGCCGGAAAGACCCAACAACAACCTTTTGAGAGTTGAAAATGCTCCTAGTTTGAATATCAACATATTCCAGGGCCCAACTTATCATGTCATTATATGGCATGAGCCTTGGCAGCACAACTATCTTGTGAATCTCGGACTGGGCTATAATTCTGAGCTTAGCTTCGTGAGTATCGTCCACTTCATCACCAGAATCATCTGGGCAATTTATAACCTCATGTTCCAGAATCGCGAACACTTGTGTCCAATATTTCATAGTATCTATAGCTTGTGGTGTGGTATATGACAGAACGTCTGCATTCGGGTTTAAACCTTCACCAGATGCATCAGTCTTCTTAGTCATCTTCCATGTTTCCATGATATTGATAGAATCAGAACAGGGTTACCTATTGCAGTGGAATGCGTGAGCTTCTCAGTTGTATAAAACTTACTACTCTGCAAAAGTTGAAATAAAATTCAAAACGAAGTATTTTTATTCGCATCATGTGCATTAATTCGAGTATACCCTTACTGACGGTAAATTTATTAATCTTAATGGGAAAATATACCTGGCGATATGCAATCTACGCTAAAAATAATCACCATTGATTTGTGATAAATTCCATTAATATTCCGTGGTTCGTGTTTCGGGGGTTTTGGATGAACATAGTGGATCTTTTCCGAATCACGAATCCACGAAAGGTTAATTACGAGATAATCCTTCTTAAAATATTAATTAATCGCTTTTAACTTCAAGTGCTTCAGGTATTCAGACTTTGGGGTTTTTAAATATAGCTCAAGAATAAATCCCCGAAACCTGAAACTGCGAAAAGATTAATTATCCGATAATTGCTTTTAAGTTTTAATTAATCCTGTTTAAGTTCCAGCACTTCGAAAAATCAGACTTTGGAGATTTAGGATATGATGAAGGGTAAACATATGAAATCCAAAACATGAAGTCGTTAATTATCTTTTGACCAAGATTAACTTAAATAATTAAGATTTAACATTTAGACATTTTACTGCTTCGTGGATTTGCGGGTTAGCTCTTTGTTATATTTCCGAAAGGCCATTACCCGTAGTGACATGTCGAAGATGATGTCATTCTAGATGACATGTCAAGATCAGGGGGTGCCACATGTTACTCAAAATCGTATGAATTTTAGAATGGAAATTTTGGAATTGAATGCCACGTGTCAACCCAGGGAAGACTCAAAAGATACATGTGTACTATGCCTCATGTCCTTTAAAGGTTTATGAAAAAGTGATAATGGAAAATTCTGGTCTTTGGGACTTTAATCGTGAAGACCTATCAAAATGACCAAAGCGCGAAGCTCCGAAGCAACCTTTAGTGATTCGAGTCTTTAACAATCAGGTGGCTCCAAAACTCTGGGAAAATTAAATTGTTCGATCAAACGAAGAAGCTTCATCAACGACGGATATTCTACGGGCCTTATGACTAGAAATAAATTTTATTTAAACATTTGAAATATAATTTCTGAGTTTCCACTTTAGGAAAGATTATATTCTCATGAAGTGGAGAATGTAAAGCTCAAATTTTAAGATTATATATGTGTTCCAGCAGGTGGAAGAAGTAAAGTTTAAGGTCAATAAATTTAATGGCCAAGACTACCAGCTATGGAAGATGCAAATGGAGGACTATCTATATCAAAAAGATTTGTTCCTACCATTGGGAAAAATATAAAATAATCCAACGACCATGAAAGAATAATAATGGGAGGTTCTAGAAAAAACATCTTTGGGAACAATACGGTTGTGTTTGGTTGCATCGTTGGATTTCAAAATTCTGAAAGAAAAGACAATGGAGGGTTTTATGAAGAAATTGTCTAAACTATATGAAAAAACCTCGACCTCCAACAAGGTATTTCTTATGAAGCGTTTATTTAATATGAAGGTGTCATAAGGTGGATCTTTTGTTGATCGTTTAAATTAGTTTAATATGATTACCAATCAATTAAGTTTTGTAGAAGTAAACTTTGATGATGCAGTTATGACTCTTTTTATTTTTTTCTCATTTCCAAAAAGATGGAACGACTTGGTCATGGTTGTAAGTAACTCTATTTCTAGTTCAAATACTTTAAAATTTGATGACGTTGTTGGTCTTATATTGAGTGAAGAAATGTGATGGAAACAAATAGGTGAGACATCAGGAAATTCTTTGACTATTGAGAACAAGGGAAGACCAAGGAAGAGAGGAAATAGTCCAGGGAATCGTGGGAAGTCGAAGAAGGGTAGATCCAAATCCAGATCGAAGGTGGAGTGTTGACATTGTGGGAAGAAAGGACACCTGAAGAAATATTGTTGGGATCGAAAAGGAAAGCCAACATATGGACAACAAGAGAATAAAGGGAGTAAATGTAAGAGGTGATTTGTTGCAAGATGCTTTAATCGTTTCATTATATAATATTACAAATGCTTGGGTGGTATACATAGGGGCTTCATTTCATTCCACACCCCATATTAAATATTTTCAAGACTATGTTCAAGGTGATTTTGGACGGGTTCATTTGGGTGATGATAAATGATGCAAAATTGTTGGAAAGGGAAAGGTATAGATAAAATTACAGAATGGAAACCGATGGTTACTAAAAAAGGTAAATCACATTCCAAATCTGAGAAAAAATATAATCTCAACACGATAGTTGGGAAGTGAAGGGTGCATAACCACATTTACAAAAAAAAAATGGAAGGTCACTAAAGGATCACTAGTAATAACAAGAGGAGAGAAGACAAGTACATTGTATTTATGTAATGGTAATGCTGAATTTTCTATTTCTTCAGCTTCTAAAAGAGTAGATACAACATTGTGGAATCATAGAATTGGGAACATGAATGAGAAGGGGATGTATATTCTCCAGTCAAGAAATTTATTTCCAAGTTTGAAGCAAGTTGATTTGGATTTTTGTGAGTAGTGTGTTTATGAAAAACATAAGAGAGTTGTGTTTCTCAAGGCTGGGAAAGAAAAAATGAGTGAAAATTTAGAGCTTGTGCATACAGATGTATCTATATCGACTCATGTATAATATCTTGGTGGTTCTTGTTATTATGTTACTATTAATGATGATGCACATAGAAAAACTTGGGTTTATTGCATTCAAAACAAATCTAATGTTTTTTATACTTTTGTGAAATGGAAAGCTTTGGTTGAGAATGAGACAAGAAATAAGTTGAAGCTTCTCAGATATGATATTGTAGGTGAATATTGTAGTAAGGAGTTTGATATTTACTATTCATACCATGGGATTTGTAGAGAGAAAACAGTTCCAGGAACACCACAAGAAAATGGTGTGTCAAAAAGGATGAATAGAACAATCATGGAGCATGTAAGGTGTATGAGATTGCATGTAGGATTTCCCTTAAAATTTTGGGAGTATGTTGTGGTGACTATTGTTTAATCAATAAAAAAGGGCCTTCAATTTCCTTGGGTGGTGGCATTCTAGAGGAGGCATGGACATGTAAAAATCTAAACTACTCATTTCTAAAGACTTTCAGTTGTGAATCATTTATCCTCATTGATAAAGAAAATAGAACAAAGCTTGAAGACAAATCCAAGAAGTGTACTTTTACTAGATATGGAGTTAATTATTTTGATTATCACTTATATGATTATGAAAACCATAAAATAATTAGGAGTAGAGATGTGATATTCAATGAGAAGGTCATGTATAAGGATCAGTTGCAGGGAAAGAAACAGGTAAAAGAAAACACATAATACACAATGCTTGATGACATCATTGAAATAGAAATTTCAAATGTATCAAAAAATAAAAATGATCATCAACAACAACATCACGTACCTCAAACACCTACAAGTATTAGAAGATCTACTAGGATAAGTAGAACCCCTTATCGATACTCTCCTTCATTGTATTATGCATTGGTGATTGATTTTGTTGAACTAGAAGGATATGAAGAAGAAATACATGTAGAAACTAGAAAAAAGTGGGAGCAAGGAATGAAAGAGGAGATGGACTCTTTGGTACAGAATCAGACTTGGGATTTGGTTCAATTTCTTGCAAGAAAAGGAACATTGCAGAATAAATGGGTTTACAGGTTGAAGAAAGAAGATGGAGGAAAAAAGAGGATCAAGGCCAGACTTGTTGTAAAGGGATTTGCATAGAAAAAAGGTATAGATTTTGATGAAATATTTTCTCATGTTGTTAAAATGAATTTAATTAGAACTATTTTAATTCTAGTTCCAGTAGAATATTTGGATCTTGAATAGTTAGATGTAAAGACAAATTTTCTCCATGGGGATTTGGAGGAAGAGATTTAAATGCAACAACCACAGGGGTATGAGGTCAAAGGAAAGGAGAAATTATTATGTAGGTTGAATAAGAGTTTGTATGGCCTAAAGCAAGCTCCAGTGCAATGGTATTTGAAATTTGATAGGTTTATGACAGAACAAGGTTATGTTAGGTGTCAATCTAACCACTATGTTTATTTTAAAATACAATATGATGGAAGCTATATTATCTTGTTATTGTATGTAGACGACATGCTTGTTGCAGGGTCTAACATGTAGGAAATAAATGTACTCAAAAGAAAATTATCCAATTCATTTGCAATAAAGGATTTGGGTGCTGCAAAAAAATTCCTTGGTGTTAGAATAACAAGAGATAGGACAAATCACAAATTAACATTTTCTTAGGGTGAGTACATAGAGAAGGTGTTGGAAATATTTGGAATGCAATATGCAAAACCAATTAGTACACCTTTGAATAACCATTTCAAACTAAGTTACGAAATGTTTCCCAAGAAAAAGGAGGATATAGACTACATGTCCAAGGTTCCATACTCCTCAGTAGTTGGTAGCCTAATGTATGCAATGGTGTGCACAAGGTTAGATATTGCACATGCAGTGGGATTTGTGACAAGGTTTATGAAAAATCTAGGTAAAGAGCATTGGATGGCAGTAAAGTGGATTCTTAGGTATTCTAGAGGTACTACTATACAAGAATTATGTTTTGGAGGTTCAAACATTGTTCTACAGGGATATCTTGATTCATATATGGAAGGTGATAAAGATAGCAGGAGGAGCAACACAATATATGTTTTTACTGTTAGTGGGAAAATAGTAAGTTGGGTTCTAAATTGCAAAAGTTTGTTTTAGTTTCAACAATAGAAGAAAAGTATGACGTTGTTATAGAGGCTAGTAAAGAGATGATTTGGTTACATAGGCTTATGGAGGAATTGGGTAAGAAGTAGGAGAATAAAAGGTTATACGTTGATAGTAAAAGTGCCATTCATCTTGCAAATAATTCAACCTTCCACTCTAAGACTAAACATATAAAACTTAGTTACCATTTCATATGGTTAGTTTTAGAAGATGAACAATTGAAGCTAGAAAATATACACTCTAGATAGAATCCCGTAGATATGTTAACAAAGGTAGTAACCAAGGAGAAACTGATTTTTTCTTAGTTTCAGTTGGCCTTTGGTAAAATATGAGAAACTAGCCAGGTCCAAAGTTGAAGTATAGTCTAGCAGATGAAATAATTTTGAAATTGTTATAATTAGTCTCCAAGTGGGATATTATTGGTTGTGGAGCCTAATTATCTTCCTAATTCAATCTAGATTGTTCATTATAAGGTCACATATCTGAGGTAGAAGTTATGTTAGGTTTTTATCCCAAGAATTCAACCCATTTTTTGTATGAGTGAATTGTATTACAGTTGTGGATGAGCGTGTATTTTGATCCCAAGAGGAGACTGTGAGAGAAAGAAAAAGAATTTTAATCTAGGTGGACATCGGTGGCCACCCACCTATTCCACAGGCTCGAAAAACATTTTTCCATCTTGGTAGTTGTTCGGTAGTTTTTCAGGTTCCAAACTTTTGGGGTCATTTTGAGGCCCTAAACAATGTTTTCAAAGGATTTGGGGCCCAAGTGACTACCAAAGGCACTGAATTGGGCTAGTCAAAAATCATTCTTGATCAGACCTTTCCAATGGTGTATCGAGCGCCCCAAACAAAGATCATATGAAAAATTTACGCCCCGAGGAAGTTGACGTATCAACTACCCCCATCGGGGCCCGCAAACCTTTTGGATTTTCATCTTTCGGGGTTAGGGTTTTGGATTTTACTTATGTTCAAAAGGACTTTAGAGCCTCATTGTAACAATCATATTCTGGGAATGAGCATAGCTATCACATATCTTCTTAGAGATAAGCCACCACCATTCTAGAGAGTCTTTCACTTTGTATTTTTACAGTCTCTCTACATTTCTTTCATTAATAGAAATCACGTATTACTGTATTTATCTGTTTCTGGAAATATTTATGCGTATTTCATTATAGTATCTCTTCTTTCATTTCGTTATAAAAAATAATCTAGATCAAAGTTACAACAATTGTGTTGTAGTTTGTATCCCTTAAATTGCTAGATAATAATAAAAGGCCCTAGAAATTTCTCTGTGGACGTAGACCATATTGGGTGAAAAATGTATATCTATATATATATATTTTTTATTATTCTCTTCTGCATTTTATTTCCACATTTGTTTATTTATTTGTGATATAATTCCTAACAAGGGGTAGATACA
>JASDQU010306582.1:64656-75062 GCA_032191745.1 Picea mariana | reverse complement strand
GGGGGGGGGGTAGAACTGATACTAAATTTAATGGAGGGGACAAAAAGACAGTCATGATTAAGGAAACCACACATAAGAAAGGATTTGATTAGTGAGAAGGTGGCTTTGTTCCAGACTTTTGGTCATCTTCGCCATAGTATCTGCCTCTGAGTTTTTCTTTCGCAAGATGTGGAAGAATCCTAGGCTCGCGATTTTTTTTTTAAGCGAGTTTATAGCTGAGCATATTCTTTTGAGCGGGCCTTTTGTCAGTTTGGACATACCCCGTAGATCATTTATGATTATTTCCGAATCTCCCAACACAGTTAGAGTTTGTATATTCTGCTCCTGGGCAATATTTAGTCCCATGTAGGCTGCGTGGATTTCTGCTTTGTTATTTGTTGTCTTCCCTAGACCCTAGGAGTAATCAACTATTTGTTGTCTTCCCTAGATGCCAGGAGTAGATGACTCCCCCTGCACCTGCCACCCCTAGGTTTCCTGTTGTTGCCTCGTCGAAGAAGAGAAAGGAGGAATGTTGATGGTTTTTCTAGTGTGAGAAATTGTTGTTATCAAGGCGAAGTTGCCAATCTTGTTGTTTGGGGGCCTGCCTGGGAGGGGTAAGGATGGTCTTTGATGGTCCTTGTGTGTAAGCAAACCAATATTCTTCACTTGGATCTAAAATTCCTGGAGGGTCGAAACCAACTGCATTGGCTCTAAAGACTTCTACAATTAGGCTGCATATCTTGGCAAAGATGCTATGCATTGGGGGGAGCTTCTCATGGAAGATAGCTTGGTTTCGAGCTAGCCAAAGTTCCCAACAGGAAAATTTGGGGATTTGTTTCCAAAGAAGGGTGAACTTCTTTTTGTTTTTGAAGCTACCATCATATCTATGCTTCCAATGGGTGAAAAGGTTAAAACCCAATTGTTTGGAGGAAGAGGGGGATTGGAGACGGGAAGGTAAATGAGGTTCCAGAGATGGGTAGCGAAGTTGGATTCCATGAAGAGGTGGGTGATGGTTTCTGAGGCTTTCGAGCAAAAGGGGCACTAGGAGGGGCCCTGAATGCCCCTCTTGAGAAGATTCTCAGCTGTTAGGTTTTGTCGTGAACCAAAATCCAACAAAAAGTATTGATTTTGGGCAACGAGGGATCGGACCATATTTCTTTACAAATTTTGGAGGGAGGGGGACCATGGGTTTCTGAGAGAAGATGGGTGTATCCTTCTTTGGCGGAGAAAGGTTTACCTCCCCAGCTTCAGGAGTCAGGGGTGGAGTGGTTGAGTGGGGCACATCCAGCCAGATTGTTGAAGAAAAGGGGAGGAGGGGGCTGAGAATATTTGGGGGGTTAGGTGTTTTCCAATTTGCCCAGTTCGCGTTGTTACTCTAGAGGAAGAAATCTTGAAGCTTGAGGAGGTCATTTGCGCAACACCAATATTTAAGAGGTTGGAGAGTCACAAGGGAGCTCAAGGGCTCATGGTTGAGAATACGATTTGACAAGATGTTTATTGTGCCACCATTTCCGAGGGCCCAAGAGAGTTTGTCCTGAATAAGCGAAGCTACATTTTTTAAGAGACACCATATCGGGGAACCTGGAAGGGTGGGAATGGGTCCCTCTAGGCATCTGAGCTTGTGGGTTTGGAAGTATTTTTTAAGAGAGATATCTTCCACCAGTCTGGTTACCTGTTGTAAGGTGCTAAGCCAATTTTTCTCCCAAAGATATGTTCATTTTGGCTGGATCCTTAATAGCCAGACCACCTTTATTGTAGGGCTGGCAAACTTTTTTCTAGTTTATGAGATGGAATTTATTCATGTTTGTTTTTCCGCCTGCCCAGAGAAAGCATTTTATGGCTCTGGAGATTTTCTCTAGGATGATTTTAGGAGATAGAAGCCCTGAGCATTGGAAGATGGAGAGGGAGGAAAGGAATGATTTAATCAGAACGGTTTTTCCAGCAGGATTGAGCCACCGGCCTCCCCAATTCTGAATTCTCGTTGAAATCTTCTCTACGATTTCTAGCCAGGTTGAAGAGTTGTAATTGTTGAGAAAAATGGGCATTCCCAAATATTTAAAATAGTTCCATGTGGTGATGATAGGGAAGACGAAAATTCTAGCGATCTGAACTTTTATGTGTCCAGGGATGTGCCAACCATAAATTCTTCATTTTGAGGTGTTCAACTTGCCTCCTGAAGCTGTAAGGAAAGAACTGAGGACCTTTTGGAAGCGATTAGCAGTGCATATTGTTGCTGCTCCCAATAAGAGGGTGTCATCTGCAAATTGGGAGTGGTTTATTTCTTTTACCCCTCTCATTATCAGTAAACCAGGGAGTTTTCCTGTTCTTTGTTCCTCTTCCATCTTTCGACTGAGGGAGTTCATAAGAAGAATGTAGAGAAAGGGGGAAAGGGGGCAGCCCTGACGAAGGCCTTTGCTTGCTTTGAAGAAATTGGTTGGACGCCCATTAAGGAGAGGGGAGATCCAGGGATTACTAATGCAATCTTTGATCTAGTTGCTAAAGTTCTCGGAGAATCCGTAAGCTTTTAGGATTGAGAAGAGGAAGGTGTGTTTTACCCTGTCAAAGGTGTTTGCCATGTTGAGCTTGAAAACCATACCATGAGTTCTGGTTTTCTTTCTTGAGTGAATGACTTCTTTTACCAAGAAAATATTGTTTGTTATTTGCTTGTCTCTAAGAAAACCAGTCTGATTTTCTGAGATTAGATTTGTGAGCAAGGGGGTGAGGCGGTTCACAATGATTTTGGTGAGGATTTTGTAGGAGGAGTTACAAAGAAAGATGGGACGGAACAAAGAGAAATTGTAGGGATTGGAATCTTTGGGAAAAAGGGCTAGGAAGGTGGAATTTGTTGCTCCTCCGATTTCTGTTTGTGAAGAGTGTAGTTTAGCATTTTTTTCAGGTCCCATTTAATGATGCCCCAAAATGATCGATAAAATCTGATTGGAAACCCATCAGGTCCTGGAGCTTTATCTGGATCTAAACTCCATATAGCTTTGGAAATTTCTTCCTCCATGATATCTTGAGTTAGTTGATTGTTTTCTTCTTCTGAAACTAGTTCAGGGATATTTGTCAGCACGTTGGTGGCCTCCATGTGCATTGCTTCCTCCCTTGGTTGTTGGTAAAGATTATTATAATGTTGATAGGCCTCTACTTTGACCTATTCGTAAGAGTCGATTTGCTTCCCCGAGCTGGAGATGATAGAGGTGACTGTATTTTTTTTCCTTCGAGATTGGGCTTGCTTGTGGAAGAAGGAGGTGTTTGAGTCTCATGCTTTTATCCAAAGACTCATGGACTTCAGACGCCAGTGTTCCTCTTCCCTATGCACCATAGCATGAAGATGTTGTTGCGCTTCTTTTTCCTGATTCATTAAAGCTTTTGTAACTGCCTCAGATTCTATTTTCTACTGAATTTGTCCGAGCTGCTCTATTTTTTCTCATTTTTCCTATTGGGGGGAGTGTAAGATTTTTTCACCCAATCCTTAAGAGAAATATTAACGGACTTTAGATTACTTTCCCAGATGAAATTGGGGGATCCAGAGAAAGAGGTGGTCCAATCTTGGGTGACAAGATTGGGGATGGCTGGGTTATCCATCCAAAGTTGGTTGAAATGGAAGGGTAGGGGGCCAAAGTTCTGTGGGGAGAGGAAGGAAAGAGTGATGGGTTTATGATCTGAGATAGCGAAGGGGAGAATTTGGGAAGAAATGTCTAGGGGGGAGAGGAGGAAGTTACTGCTAATAAGGAAGCATTCCAGGCGAGATGCGATATGATGGAGGCCAACTCATCTGTTATTCCAGGTGTAGTTTTCTTTGGTCGGTTTGATGTCTTGCATGTCTCAGTCCGAAATGAGATCAGTAAGATTTTCTAAAAAGGGGTCTCTAACTTTGCTTCCTCCTTTTTTTTCCCTGGGGCTGAGGTGGGTGTTGAAGTCTCTCGCAATTATACAAGAGGATGGATCTATGGAGTTTCGAAGGTTTGAGAGGGAGGTCCAGGCTGCCATTTTGTTTTCATAAGTGTTTGGAATATAGATATTGACTACAGAAATAACATTGTTGTTATCCTTGTTTTTGAGAATTGTTAAAATCCAGTTTTGAGTTTCAGATATTACCTCAAAGCTCCATATATGTTCTTTCTAGAGTGTTGCAATACTGCCAGAGGCACCCTGAGAGTTGACTTCCTCTTCRCCGATGCTTTTGAGAAGATTTCTCTTTGCTTCAAGGAGAGATGTCGAGTCCATTTAAGTTTCTTGGAGAAGAATTACTGAGGGGCTGGCCATTTTTTTTAGATCTTTTAGAGCTTTGGATTTATGTTTTTCAGCGAAGCCCCTACATTTCCAGGAGAGAAAGATCATTGGAGGGGATTGGAGGGGGCTCGACTACCAAGGGCCGAGTGTTTCACTCCTTTGGTTCCCGCTTTCCTTGTGGATGCATGGATTGTATGTTCTATTGTCTGTTGTTTTCCTTGGTATTTTTCCTTGGATGCTACTTCTTCTCTGACTTGTTTGTTTGTTCATCACCCATATTTCCTTTTCTTCTTCGGTGGGATCTCTCCTTCTTCTTTTTCTTGAATATATTGGGCATGCAGATTTGAAGTTGAAATTTCATGTTGTGCAGGTATGTTCACGTCTTCCATGGAGGGACCGTCTATATCTGATTCGTCAATGAAGTTTATTAGGGGTGGGTCAGGGATCAAGGAAGGGATCGGGGCTAAAGAGGGTCTTTTCTTTGAGGAGGTCTCTCCTAGGAGTTCAAATGAGTTGTGGCTAAGGGGGGGATTGAGGATCAAAGAGAGAGCCTTTTTGGATGGAGATATTGGGGATTTTGGGGTAGGATTTTGCCTGGAGGGTTCTGCCATGGAATGAGGGCTTGAAGGTCCTGAACGAGGTCCATTATTTTTACCACTGGTGTTTTTTTTGCGAACCTATTGTCATTTGTCATCTTAAGTAGGAGCATCGGTTTCTGAGGATTGTTTGTTGCTTGGGTAGTTCTTTGCAAAGTGGTCATATTCGTGAGATGATTTTCATTTGAAAGGAAGTTGTTCATAGTCTAATTTTTGGATGTGGATCCAGTCATCTAGCTTTAGCTTGATTGCTTCTGGAATCCCTTTTTCTAGATCTACTTCTATGCAGATCCTGGTGCAGGAATAGAGGCTGGATTTGGGCTCTGCCCTGTTAATGTATTTCCCTAGGGCGTCTCCTATGATTTTCAAGACTTCATCACCCCAGAAGTGAAATGGAAAGTGTGGAAGTCTTCCCCAAACTAGCACAGCTGAAGGAATATCATTTTATGGATCGAAGTTAGGAGTYCATTTATTTAAATATAGTCCTCTTGAGCCAAATAAATATGGGTTGTTTATGAATATGAGATATCTATCTTTTTTAAGCTCAAAATAGAAAATGTAGAAGACCCTACCGCAAAAGAAGTGATTCATCTTTCCTTGTGCCAGGGGATGCCAGTTYCGCTCAATCCAAAGATCTATTTGCTGAGGTGAGGGCCAAAGGCCCATGAATTTACCAACCAGTGCTCGTGAGRAAAAGGAGAGGGGTTTTCTTCTCGCAATGGTGCTGGGGATTGAGATTTCCGGGATCTGCTCCAACTTTTTAACAAACTGAGAGGTGTTGGGCCGAGTCGGAGGAGGGAAAATCGATCCTACGAGGGTTTTGAAGGTGGCGAATTCGTCATTGAAGTCCCGRGGGGGATCTGGATCCAGATTCTCCTAGGCCATGGGAGGGTTGAGAAGATCGAAGGGAATCAGGAGGGTCGAGGGGGCAGCCATGTGGGCCGAGGGAGGAATTCAAGAAGACCTAGGGTTTTCGCAAGTAAATATAAAATATCAATATAATTAATAATGAAATACCTATGATATTTTAGTATAGTCGACCATGTTAAACTATGATTTTTCATGGTTGATTATGTTTGAGAATGTTTGGTTATGTTTGGCCATAGTTGACTTTGGTTAACCATGGTTGATTATGTTATATTATGTTTGACTATGATTGACTTCGGTAAGCCATGGTCTACTATGGTTGAATTTGGTTGACCATGGTTGACTATGTTAAACTATTATTAGCCATGGTTGAATTTGGTTGACCAAATTTAACTATGGTTGATCGTGGTTGACCATGTTGACCATGGTTGACTATGGATGGCATGGTTGACCATGTTTTACTGTGGTTATCCTTGGTTGTCTATGGTTGAACATGGTGGACAATGGTTGAATTTGGGTGACAATGGTTGACTATGGTAAACTATTATTGGCCATGGTTGAATTTAGCTATCCATGTTTAACTATGGTTGACCATGAGTGACTATGGTTGAACACTTTTCACTATGGTTGGCTATGGTTGACCATAGGTGATTATATATGGTTGACCATAGTTAACTATCACTGATTATGTTAAACTATAATTGACCATGGTTGAATTTGGTTGACCATGTTTGACCATGGTTTAACATGGACACGAGAGCTTTAGTGAGTGAACTTGTGACATAACACATTCGTTCATGGGATATTAAAGAATGCCTCTAAGTTCAATAGATATTGAAAAATCTCCCCCAAAATCCTTTTGTTGACCCATCCTCTCAATACATATTTACAAATTTAAAAACTCCCACTTTAATTGGATATTCTAGGTATCCCTTTTTTTCATGGCATTTTTAATGCCCCTTTTTATTTCTACCCCTAGTTTGGAAACATGATGAAACTCTTATACAACCACAATCACAAAAATAATCCAAAAATAAGTAAACAAGTGCATCAACATCCTGACATAGGGATATTCCACTAGAATAAGATAGCCTTGGGTTCAAGGACTTGTTGTTGTATTACTTCATCCCTCTCTTTAGTCTAATACATGGTCATGCATTTTTTGAGGAAGGGGCTTTATTTAACTACAAAATCTTAGAGTAGAGAAGCCATGTATATAAACTTACTTTGCATCTATGTATGAAAAAACACATGAAATCACACTAGATTGATGACTTTAACTGAACCTTTCAAAAGAACCTTATAGTTGAAGAACCTAGTGGTTGCATTTTGGAAAATGCACCATGAACATGAAGTCATTCCTTATGATTATATTTTTCCAAAGTGTTTTTTACTAAGTACCTAAAGGAAAGACCACCAATTATAGCACCCAAAAGCATTTTGGGTTCATGGATGAAAAAATACAAAAAAATGGGGAGTGGAGGAGATCCATGTTTATAACCTATATGATGTAACCAATGAGGAAGAAATGTTGAGATACAACCAACTTCATATGTTGAGAGAATGGAAAGAGAAGAAGAGTATTCTCCTTGTAAGTTATTCACGGTTCTCAAGTATAGTTTGTGAAAAATATGAAAAATCAAATGACCAAACATTGCCAACAAATTCTACTTGAGGGATTGAGAGTGTTGGTTTTAGGTGAAGGTCATTTCCCCCGAAATAAGGACACCAACATACTCCATGCTCTTTCCCAAATACATAGAAAGATATAGGTTTTATGGTGAGACACCCTCTTTTAGAACAATTTTAAAGAGATATTGATTCTTTTGAGGGTGGTGAGGCCTAATATTTTATATTAGAACTCTTTTCAAGCATTTTCCAATTGGTTGACTAGTGTTATTATTGCAACTAAGAGGCATCCAAAATTAATGTATTAGGGGCATGTTCAAAATACGATGGAGGGAATCTTCTTTGAAGTGTTGGGTTATGCAGTATAAAGTAGCATTGAAGAGGTTAAAATATCCACTCTACATGATCTCCAAGAACTAGCATCATTATTTGTGCATTATTGTAAAGGAGATGTACTCAAAGAGTTGGTCGGACTTGTTGATTTCACCACTAAGTTGAATCTAAATGATAAACAAAGAGGATCACTATGCAAACTAAAACACTTTGTAGGAAATAGAATAAGTAGAGATATAATGTCTACAACAATCTACATAGATCCTTCACTTGAAGGAGATAATCCTTCAAGATAGTTGGAGCCCCATGTGGATAATATTGGGATTAATCTTACCAGTAGATCAAAATCATGGAGTGAAAAAAAAAATTCCTTTACATTTTGTCCCTCTATGAGATAAATAAGAAGAAAGTATTAGTTTTTATTTAGTACCTACCCCCTGTAACTCTTTTAAAAAGGTGTTAATGGAATAGAAAAAAAGGAGAAAGGGTTATAAAATATTAAGACTATATGAGAACACTTATGTAGAACTCATGGAAATAATTTGACTTACCCCATCCTTGATGATGAATTTGACTTCATCCTTCAAACTAGGTATAAAAGGATAGCATTTGTATTTTCTACCTCCTCTCTAAAATCTATAAAACTTCCTTGATAGGCCTAAATATTGGAGACCACCTCTAAATGGCTCCAACATTAATTGTGTGTTATTCCCCTCTCAAAAAAAGATATGATGGATTTCTTAACTTTGATAAGAGATCTCAGTAGAAAATCCTTCCCTTGGGGCATTACCTATTCACCCTTGATGTTGAGAGCCTTCACCCAAGCATTCATACAAAGGCAAGTCTTGGATCTCTTCGACACTTCATTAAAGAACATTTTTGAAAGAATAAAGTACATTTTATAATCAACATTGAAGAATTGGTTCTCACCCAACACTATCTAGAGTTCAATGGAAGGTTTTAAAGACAAAAACATGGAACAATAATGGGAAATAACTTTGAAATTGTTTATGCTTTCTTGTTTCTCTCCTTTATGAAGCTTCAAGTGGAGAATATGGTTGATCTCTTTGGTCTAGTTTACTACAAGAGATTCATTAATTATTCATTTTTCAGCATTCATTAATTATCCATTTGGCATGGCTCAAAGGAAGAATTGGCTATCTTTATGGATAAATATTATTCATGCTACCCTACAATCAAAATGATTTTACTTGTCCCTACATAAGAAGTTAACATTTTTGATGTCATAATATTAAGGGTCCTAATTTCTCTTATACAGTCTAATCAACACCAAATTCTACTGAAAACCCATGAATGCCTATCAATAGGTTCCTTTCATATCGAATCATCTTATCCATCAAAGGACAATTTTCCTCGTAAGTGGGTTGAAGCAGTTTTTGGTTCAAGAAAGCAGTAGAGATTACTTCAAAACTATTAAACATGTATTTTTCCATGTAAGTAGAGCTAGAGACCCCTTCAAATTGCTCCTTCCACCTTTTGTTAAGGATAACTTCAACAATAAAGATTATCTCTTGGCTGAAGTCCACTCTTTAGCACTTGATAGGGGTCCTCTTAAAAGAAAAATAATTATGCATATTCTTAAATTGGATAATTATAAATATTAAAAAAATCTGAAGCTTCATTCATGTAGTTTGGAATATATATATATATATATATATATATATATATATATATATATATATATATATATATATATAAAATAATGTTGAACTCAAGCATATTCTTAGGGTATTAATATGGTAGAGAAAAAATAAACCAATGAAACTAAATTAGAATCCTTATATTTCAAAATTAAGTTCATTAAATCTTAATGAATTGACGTGAATTGACGTAGATAAAACAATAAAAATACCAACATGAAAAGAACAAAACATTTTCACTTAAAAAGTGCCACCAGCCACAACACTAGATCTTGTCTCACCAAAAACTCGGAATATAAACAAGCCTTACCACCTAACCCTCAGAACTTTTGCAATATCAATAGAATAAATCAAGCATTATGTTTAGCTGATTATCTAGAAAATAGGGGAGATAATAAGGAATAACCATTGGGAAAATACTACCACCTTCAAGTAAATGGGTTGTATACGTTTTAAGTAAATGGGTTGTATACGTTTTTTATTCCCACAAAAAAAACATGTAGACCATCCTGGATGACAAATGGGTCGTTGACTATAAAATGATAACATCCTACAAAGTTACGCCATGGATATTTATGCAATTCAATCAAAATATAAACCAGTAATTTACAGAAGTACAAGATACCACCATACACTGAGTTCCCACAACTGATATTTATAGCCATTGATAAAACCTCTATTACCTCACTCTTAATTGCAAACCTTGAGAGAGAACAAATAAAAATTTGTATTTAAGATAAGTTTATCTATAATGTAGGTTAATGCTTACCAAGAGTATTTAGAGCCATGGGTGCCAAATCTCTCCATTTCGATGTCCTTTCCATGTAATCCATTTTTTCCTTGGCATCCAAATATTTTCCTAGGTCATCTACATTCTGGCTAGAAGTGCCAAGAAAGCCTCAAATGATATTGACAACTCAATGACTCAAACTATGAAAGAGATTTTGAATAAAAGTCAATAATCGAATGAAGGCCTAAAAAGTAGCTTTTACTCATCCTTTTATCAAACTCCATTCAAGTCAAACTATGAGGATTTGTGGTAGAAACAAATGCATGTTGATGCTACAGAGGATAGACATTTATGCAAAGGCTTGTCAATGGTGTA
>JASDQU010306582.1:11798-64605 GCA_032191745.1 Picea mariana | reverse complement strand
TAAATCTTTCACTATAGGTAAAAATGGGCATAAGCACCTACTGTGGCAAATAGAAATTTGTTGGATCATTTGGCCTTGGCATTATATTAATAGGCATAGTTCCTCCAAGCTAAATACAAGAGTTATAGGTCCATTTACAAAGCTATGACAAGTAATACATGGAAAGAAAACTTTAAACTGGAAAGTAGGAAAATTTGAGATGTTAATTGAAGATAAAGTTAGTTCAACACATTATTTACTCATTTTCCACAATATTGTATCAGGTAAGTGATATATTGAAGATGGGAAATTTATTATTCAATTTGTCATCGAGAAAACATACAAATTAGCAAGCAAAAGAATGTAGGTAAGCATCTGTGTCAAATCAAGGCTCAGTTCCTTGATAGGATCTGCAAATCTAACTTGATCCTTTAATCCGAGGAACCGAAAATGGAAATAACTTTAGGAAAAGTGGTTCCTTAGGTTGTAATAGTGGAAAATGATGTAAATGTGGTATTAGACATATGATATCCATACTATGAATGGTGTATTTTGGAAAACCTAATTTTTTGGTCTAGCTGATCAATTTTTGGGTGAGGTTAGGATCACATTGTATCACTGAGATACATTATAATTTTATTTTACCAAGTAATGAGACAACCAAAGAGAGAAAGGAATTCCATGGGAATAAGAACCACCCTTAGAAGAGGCCAAATGATTCCACTTGTCATCAAGAAAGTCTCAAGGAAATGAGTTACAAGATCTCAATAGGGATGAGGTAGGCATACCCACACTCATTGAGATAACTCATGATAATAAATAAAGGGTGTACATAGCATACATGTATCAAACTAGTCAGACAAAATAATGTCTCAAATACAATCCGATGATGGCAAAAGAGAGCCATAATACCATACAATGAGATCAACAATCCCATATACATATGCTTGGATCAAAGGTGCTAGGTCTATATAATAATTGTTGTTGGTATCAATACATAGGAGCTGATGGCCCCTCCCTTGGGGGAGGGGGATGGAAACAACTTGAGAAGCCTTGCTCAATAGGAAATGGGATCCAAATATCTGAAATGAGCTAATTGAAGGGAAGTTCAAACTATGGGCTTTGAGAATGGAAAAACTGAGCCAATCAAATCTTAGGAACTACATCTGAGGTGGCATCATGGATATATGTACAAATCTCAATAATGTGATAATGAGATACGTTCGAGCATGTGACATCCTACCAAGTATAAGATCAATGATGAATCTCTCAACTTGGTCCAAGGTAATTGATCAAGGAGGGGGCTAGGTACCAAGGTACATAGGACTAACCCATATAATGAAGGTGTTGATGTTGATAGGGGGACTCCACCGATGCAAAAGAATGAAAGGGATTCCTTCGGCTCAAAATCCAAAGTACAAAAAATGGAGCTATATATCTAGAATCAAATAATGATGCTAGAAATTTTGGGGGACTGCCTAAAGGGAAACTGTCTCTTGAGGTTTATTGCAACTCACACATGTCCAAGAAACTTATACAATCAACTGTATCAGTGAACCGCCAAGTGTACAATTCTCAATCATGTTATAATGAGTTGAGGTCGATCATGTGATAAAAAACCAAGTCAAAGAACATTGATAACTCTCCTTTCTTGATTCGAGGTACTCACCAATGATGAATATGAGACCAAGGTGCAAAATCCTCTAAGCCATGCCCTTAGAATAGAGGTGTTGAATTCAATAGGGGAAGGCCCACTGAAACCAAGGAAATTATGAGTTCTTGAAACCATCATGAGGTAGAAATTAGTAATGTGTGACTGATAGATATTGATAACAAAAGGAAAGGGGGAAGGAAATGAGAGGTGGAATCAAGACTTCCCTTGTTCAAAGCATAAATGCAAGGTTGACCAAGTAACACTTAAAATAATTCTACGAGGAATAGTCGATTAATAGGCATATGTATTTTCAAGGACATGTTAGTAAACCACAAAGATAACTATATGTCAAAGTTGGGAAACACAAGATGGGTAAAACTAACAAAGGTGTTGACAAAATGTAACAGGATTCAATGTGGAACTGAACAGACTCCATAGGACATAAAGGTGAATAATCTCATATTCTCTAAAAAGGGGAAACATAGGATTCTACCAAAAACTAAACCAAGTACTATAAAAGCATAAGGCCCTCTTGGTATTACCAAGGGGGGTGCCAAGAGGAAAGGGTAAGATATCTAGTACAAATACAATAGATATAATCAGTGTGTCAAGAAACATAATATCCAATCAAAATCCCACTAAGAGGAAACCAAAAGGGGATATAGATGGGAAACCGGGAGAAAACTACCCCAGGAAAACCCGAGATGGTAGTAATGTTGAAGGTGAAAATTGCAAATGGTAGGGACATTAATGGAAATCACTTCGAGGGTGGGTGAATGGTGGCATAAAAACAAAGAATTGTCACTATATGGATGAAGCAGAGGGCTTATGATATGTGATAATCCAACAAATACCAATAAAAAATGTGGGATTCCACAGGGTGTGGCTATCAACATGATGAGAAGAAACACATGTGACTCAACTATGGTATGTAGACTAACTAGACACTGAATCCCTAAGGGGATTAAATGTCATGGGCACCAAAGTGCAACAAGGGTCACTATTATAGGGCACCCATGTGAGGAATTCTCTAACACTAGGTAGATGGAAAATGAAAAACAAGGAGAGGTTGGTTCATCTACCCAAGTGAGGGGATTCCTATAGGAAATTTCTAGGGAATGAAAGGAAAATGCAAGGAACATAAGGGAGTTAAACTATGCTAAATGCTAAGGAAGTTAAATCTTGGAGGAGACCCATATACATGAAAAAAAGAGGCTAACCATGGGGAATTCCTACTCATACATCAACAAATACCCAAGAATAAAGGTTCTCAAGTAATTGAGACAAATTTGTGAGAATTTGTAAGAAAACAAGCATGATTAAATGTTTCTTGGAAAAATGGCTTCTTGGTGAAGTATCAAAGAAATAAATTTCAAGAATGCCTTGAAAATATGATTCCAATGGCGATGGCACATCAATCCGAATCTGGATGAGGGGAGAAACTACTAGAAGGAGGTCCTAGAGGTACCCATCCCACAAGGATGAGCATGGGGACCTAATGGTAAGTGTGGGATCACCAATATATTTTTGAATTTCATAGAGTAGAATGGTATAATATACGATATTGATCATCGACTATATGCAATGTGTAGATATTATGCCAATGAGGCTTGTAGGATAGAATACCCAACAAATGAGAGGATATCTTTCTCAAGCTGGTCCATTGGGGCTAGGAATGAAGTGGATAATGATCAAATCTAAAATTGGCTAGAGAGGTCATCATGCCCCTAAGCATGCGATCCCCTACCCCATTAAATGATGATGGGGGGGAATTATTAGGTATGGGTAGGTGGATGTGATTCACCCCTTCCCTATGTATATGTAGCATGAAAGGATCATGCCCTAGAGGATGAACATACACATATGCACTATTCAAGTAGTTTTTTGAAAGGAAAATGTGGATTGCCAATATGTTATATGAGTCATAGGGACTCAAATTTTGGGTTCACAAATAGGTGTTAACATACCAAGGATTGTCTATGGATATGGAAAAAAAATGCTCACTCAAAAAATATTTCTATCCAAAAACATATTGGTCATAGGGACTAGGTTGATTCAAGTAGTAGGAATGACAATGGAGATCATTCTGAGGGTAATATGGAGTGGTTAGGAACTCTAGAAAATCTTCACTAGAATGGTAGATGAGAGTACCAGAGTCTACACTACCAGATGAAGTGGTGGAAGATGGGGTAGTGAACCTGGTATCAACACCATGGGAAAAAGAAGTGTGGTTCACATTCATGAAATCTACATATGTAGACTAAAGACTAGTGGATGGAGGCTCCACCAATGTTGAGACCGAATCAACATGGGGCATATAACGAATTATTTGATGTATATTAGTAGAAAATGTAGCAATTTTCGATAATTTGGATCCAATGGAAGTTGACAGGTATATTTGCATAAAATTCTTATTGATTTTCACTTCAAGAAGACCAATTTCAATGATTGGTTTACTATTGGTCTGTAAAAACCTTTCTCGCTTGAGGGCACAATCCTCTACTATTGGGGTTGGGTGTTCTAGAGAAGCATAATCAAACTAAATAATGATTTCAAATCATGGAATTAGGGTAGTGTAGGATAGTGATGAGAATAATGGTCATATGTATCACACAAATCATAGGTGTGATTTGTGCACAAGAAATTAATACATTTATAGGATGTTTCGAGAAGCATAACCTGCACAACTGGTGTGGAAGGAGTAGGTTCCAAATATTCCACATTAATAATACCTTTGATTTTAGGTAGTTGAGGATAGTTATTGGTAGTGTGTCTAGGAATATCACACAAAGTTCATGGACGTGTGGCTCTAGGTGTTGGGTTTAGGGTTGCCATGGCTTGTCCTGAGTTATCTTTGCCCCCTTTCTTTTTTGGAGTTGCTATTGTTTTCAATTACCTTCCCTATTTGTGGAAGGTTAGGATGGGCCTATATAGGTTCCTTAAGAGATACATGAGTATTCAGTATCAATTGAACAAGTTTCAAGGACAAATAAGTAATCAACTTTGAGGGTGGAGGAGAAGTAGGAGGAGGATCTAAGTGCCATACATGGATCCCCAAGGTAAGGTTGGGGAATTCAATGTGGCCATAATAGGGGTATTTACTATTCCCGAAAGTGGAAATAAGAAAGGTACCTAGCCAAAGGGGTAATACCAATGATGATTCCTCGTTGGTGGTGGAATTGAAGATGTAAGAGATGAGGGCCTAGAAGATGGCTATGGATTTGGACCTGTAGGATGAAGATATGATGACACCATATAGACATTGGATGGAATTGGTTGGGTAATGATAAGTGGAGGATCATAATACACACCAAGTAATGCCAGGTATTTATAGACTCCAGGGCCAATGTTATAAAGGGAGGTGACTGCTTGGATCCCATCCAAGGAAGAGACAAATTTGTTAGGGTAGAGTTGAGTTTTAGGATCGTGGTAAGTGAACTAATAAATGGTGAAAATTTTCTCATTATGGGGTAAGCTCATTGTGTGGAAGACCGAAGAGACAACCAGTTTCGTAGTGTATGTAAAACTACGACCTAAGAGGATGTTATAATCCAAAGGGGCATAATAATATCAACATCAATTAACACTTGCTTCTCTGCCAATTGGATGGGATAGTTTTGCTATAACCCTTTTAGCTAGATGGAACAATATTAGGAGAACCTAACTTCTTCTAGACTTGGGACTGCATAACACATGTAGATGAACCTTCATCAATGATGCATTGATGAATAATGATATTATTGATGGACACTAGAAGTTGGAAGGCCATTGAATGTGGTAAATGAAAGGTATCATATTTGTCAGTGTCCAACACAATCAACCTATCATCTGAAGGATCACAACACCCAAACAAGATAGAAAATCCTCCCTTTGTAAAGGAGATGTCTAGAGGAATTCAAGGGATGACAATGTTGTAGGAGATTGAGCTAAGTCATCTACTATGCTATAGTTATGGGTTGCATGTGCATGTGAGTTGGGAGAATTCCACCTTAATGGAACCTTAGGCACCTTAGGATGTAGGTACACACTTCATAGAGGAATCTTTAAAGGTCCATTCCTATATAGAGGGGGATTAGAAGAATTGTTGGGCTGTGCTTTAGGAGGCATATGATATTGACAGGATCGGGTGGAGAGGTTGAGATCAGCCAAATCTAGGTAAAGGACTTGGTAATTCCCATTCCCAGGAGTAGTGGAAATGGGAAGTGGTCCAAAAGAAATGGAATTTGGAGTAGACACAAACCCTTGTGTTGGAAAAGGGTTTCACAACACAACTGGCCACGATGATGAATGTGGAGTGGGTTGACTGTTAAAGAATTTAGCGGCCTCAACTCCTTCCCACATATGATGCATATTAGGTAACAATGAACACTCATGGGTATAATTTCCATGTACAACATAATTAGTGCAAGTTTTATCGGTATAGAGGTTTGTATTCTTCCCCTTCTCAGGCCAGGGATTATTACCTTGGCCTTGTGTTGCAACAAATTGGTTTCCCCGAGAATTGGTATTAGTTTGTTGGTTTAGATTCCCCTATTTCCCTTGGTTTTGGTTATTCTTCTTGCCCTTCCGATTATTCTTTTTTTTATTATAATCGGGGGGATTTGGGGCATTATGTTGTGCATACACTGCCCTTGCAGAGGAGGTGTAGGATAACTATCAGGGGATTGGGGTAGTATTGTTGGAGGAACTATGACAACTAGTGAAGGGATAGGGAAAGGATAATATGAATTCATATTAGCACCACCAAAGAGGAGTTATTACAAGTAGGCCCATGAACATGTGGATGACCAGGAGGTGTAGGGTAAGAAGAACTAGTGCCTAGTTGAGATGAGGAGCACAATGAATCCTTAGGAGGAGTAGGATATCCCTAATACGTTAAAGCCTCTCCATAAAGGTAACCATATCCACTAGGTATAGGGGGATTAGGGTGTGGATAGGAATGTGAAATAGATCCTATCAACCCATTAGACACATGGGATGTACTTGGTGCTGACATGTCACCTGATTGAGAGTGAGGGGAATTGGGAAGGATGTTATATAGATACCATGATTGGGCATAAATAAGATCATACTTTTGTTCCTTTTGGATGGTTTCTTCCTCATTTCTAGGAATAGTCATGGCTACATCCTTATTGATGGGAGGGAGAAGGGATTTCAGGAACTAATCCACAAGGAATTGATCACTGATATCAAATTTACACATTACATGTCTTCTATGCCACTCATCAATATGATCCAAGGTGAGAGTGGTTATGTTCTGACGGAAATTGGTGAAGATTTGTATCCCTATATCATGGAAGACATGAAACTAGAAGAAGGTGAGGAAATACTTTGTGATGGACTCAAAGGTGGTATGGGTATTGCTAGGTTAGTCTATGTACTGTTTGGTGTTAGAACCCATCAAATTTCCTTGAAAGTATCAACCTAATCGAATCCTTTGTTATGGGTTTAGAGGAACACCAAAGGTGGAAGTACATGACATGGTTGGAAGGATCCTCTCCAACTTTATCCTCAAAATTTGGGATGTTAGAGGGAAGCTTGTTTGGGATATTGGGCCAATTGGTGTCATGGAATATAATATCATTGATTAACTTGGTCAAATCAAGGATATTTAACCTTTCCATAAAAGGGGAAAAGGCTAGTTGGTATTGGCTCCAATATTGGTTCCTACCATGGTGGAACTCAGGTTGAATGAGGATCAAGGACCATAAAAGGTGGAACTAGGTTTAGAACTCAATATTACAACACCCCTCAATGGGGAGGGGGATATGAATTAGAATAACTAGAACCCAAAGGTGGACTAAAGTGGGATGCCCTGCTTCGTTGAGTGGGGAAGATACTATGTCTAAGAGGGAACTCAAGTTGAAGGCCTTTCAGCTGACAAGAATGTCTCCTAGGGGAGCTATGGAATCTAGATGAAAATATCACCCTAAAGATAAAACAATCTAATCAAAAGGATAATATAACAAATCAATGAACTAAGAAAATAATAATGATAAAAAAATTCACTCACTACGTGATCAAGTGGTGCAAGAAGTGAGTATAAGTGTGTCTGAATCAATATAAATATATTCTAATTCAAGCATATATATTCTATAAAGAGAAATGATGCTAACCTACAAGATAAAATAGATGGAATCAAATAGATGTAAAGCTTGCAATAAGCCAGTAAATTGGCTAGCTAATGAACAAGTCAACCAATATTAAGCAAGTCAACTAGTTGTGTGTCCAATCAAACCAATACAGGGAATAAAACAGGAAGAATCCAAATCAACCAAAAATATTGTCATTCCCTCTATACGATCCATGCACCACTGTATGACAATATACCACCTCCCAGGAGCTTTGCACTTGTCTCTATATTTTTCAGCCCTTCCAGGCAAGAAATGAATCAACCCAGGGAGAAATTCAATCGACTAGAAAGTAAGAAAATTGATGGATAATATTTGAGTCAACAAAGAAGAATTGAGTCAATTGGGCAACAAGGAAACCCTAGCCAAATTACTTCTAACAATAAAGGAAATCATCTAGGGTGAGAAAAAGTTCCCTTTAGTAGAGAGAGAGAGGCATATGAGCCAACGTATGTCCTGTGGGAAAAGAGAACAATGCCCCAACAACATTGGAATATTGTGTATACCTAGTTCTATAATTAATTCAAAGTCATGAAAAACTGTAAACCTTCATACAAATTACCATGAAATAAATGAAGAGTCTGTTTAATATGGACAAAAGGAGCATGCCAAACTATGAGAAAATGTCCAGGTAATGGATAACATTGAATAGTTGATTAATAGGGACTCCCATCAAGAAGAAATTTTTCACAAGCCAACACCATCATTGTACACTAAAAGGTTGATCTATTCTTTTGGCGTATCCCTACATTTCTGGTTAAAAAAAAATTCCTAGTTGAAAAACGATAAACATGGCATGAACATTAAATGAAAATTACACTGGTATTGGGTGGATATTTCATCAACCAGACTCAAAATATGGTGAGGAATATCATTCTCATCTCATCAGTTTGAAATTAACAAAACCAAAAAAACGATTTGGAAGCTGTGGTGATAAGACTTAGAAACATAATCAAATATCCATCACATGGGGCATATAAGAAATTTGTAAACCCAAAATAGCAATGAAATAAAAACATTTACACATAGATTTCACATTCGACGAGAAATTTTATTATGATCAAGATAAAATCACATATCGGTAAGATATACACAAACTCTATGCATTGTTACTCACTGTAAAGACCAAAATTGAAGTAGGCCATGGCTCAGAGACACATTTTCTTAGAGTGAACATGAACATTAAATCCTTCATCCACTCAACCTTAAGAAGGATGCCCTCTTTGACCTCTAACTTATGCTATTGCCCTTCCCTATTTATTCTCTCATTTCCTTCTTCGCTACAATGCTCTTTCTTTTAGTTTGTTTCCTTTGGAAGGCCAACTGTCACAAGGTTCATTTCAACTTTCCATTTTTCCAAAATACAAAATCAAATGAAATCAACAATTACAAGTTTATTAGAATTTTAAAAATTAATTTAGGAAAGCATCCAATTTGGATCACACCTCCCCATTTGCGGGATTTTGGTCCCCAAAAGCTTAAACTCCCTTCAATCGTCTTATCATGTCCACTAAAAAACTTTGGAAAATATCAAAGAAAGGATGCCTCCATTATAGGATGGAAGATAAGAGCTGAGTAGGGGGTGCCTTTAGCATAACCATGTTATCCTTATCATGGTGGTCAATGACATTCACTATTGCAATAGGTCATTGAAAGACCATTTCTCCTTGGGATGCAATTGAAAATAACTCCTCGTTCCCACTGACCTTGAATCTCTAAGATTTGTTCTTGGTTGTTTAGTTCCTGGGATGGAGTTATGGGTGTATTGACGGGCGAAAATGACCGCTCGTCAACTGGAAGAGTGAATCTGGTCCGGGGTTGTCTAATTAACCCAAGCCATTTGGATTGATTCACTCTGACGAGTTTAATGGCTCCGTTGGCCAATCTAAAGTCCTAGAAGAAACAAATAAATAAATAAAAGAAACAAAATAACACACTAATTACTAATCACTGTTATATATATGTACACATAAATATACAACTTACTTTAAATAATATTTACACAGAATTGTTTGTCTAATTTATATGCATTTTATACAATTCATGAGTTTTAATCTGAACTCACTAAAATCAATGTGAAAACAGATCTTTTAATGAAAGTAGATAAAGAAAGCAAAATGAACTATTTCTTTTTGGTTTGTTTTTTAAATCTATATGCATCTGTAAGATCAAATATCAAACTACTATTTAAACAAAAAAATGTAGACAGTGAAAATTATACTACATATAAGAATTTCCATAATAAATAAGTAAATAAAAAGGAACAGACTAACCTATTAATCACATGAAGACTATGCATCCAACTGTTTGTATAAATCGTACATCAGTCCATCCACGAGATAAATCTGTTGTGCATCTTCGCACTGTTTGGAATAAACACCAAACTGTATATCGACTGGTGTATTTAATTTATAAAATGGTAGGACGCAAAATACTAACTGTGATATAAGAGACTGCAAGTAATAACGCATAAGATAAATCCGACGGTTGCAGCTTGTATTTAATCAGTCAACATGTTTAATCTAAACCTTATAATATGAATTGAATGATCATTCATTATTTTCATATAATTGAAGCATAAAATCGTGAACTATAAGAGAAAAACTATCTTGACGATATAATAATCTGTGAAGATGAAAGCTATCGACAGTCATCAAAAAATCAAGATAAACAAATTATACACAACAACAATATTTACAAACAACTAAGGCAGAAATGTAAACATATGTTATGTCCAAATTCGAGTATAAGCTTGTTCACAACTAACCCCAGGCCAAGATGATGTAATTACAAAAATAATGGTTTTATAAAGCCTTCAGAAAGGTAATCGTTTCCTCTTCTGAGATCAGATATTGATTACAAAACTAAAAGGGGGATACAACCACCCGAATCATACTAAACCCTCTAAAGCTAACAAAAGTTGATTTCTGTTCATACAAAATGTATCAAAGATATGACTAGCAAGTCTCAAAGATGCCTCAGATCAATTGGTAACCATGAACTCATGAATATCCTGAAAGGAAAAGGAAAAATAGAAAGATTTAGATACATATTCAACCATTAATTTGCAAATTTGGAATTAACATAACTGGCTACAGAATCTACTGATTCTGTAGCTAGTTATTTTAGTAAATGAAATTCAATTTCTTATAAGAACAAAGCAATCTAGTTTTAACTAATAATCCTATTTTAAGATAAAAGGATCATACCTCCAACTGTAATATCAAATCACATCCGACAATCTTGGAATTTACTATAGCTGTTGCAGCTTCAACAATTTTAAATATTACACTGCCTGTATTCTTCATACGTTTCTCTTTTCCTTGAATGGCAGACTCGAGCTTATGGTTTTTATTAGTTAAGGCATCAATCTGATCAGTGAGATCCTTAACTTGTAACTGTAGGAAGGGTACATCAGTGTAGTATTTATCGATCCAGAAACGACAAACTTCACACTTTGATTGAGCGATGGTCTCTTGGGAACAAACATGATTGTGAACTGAAGCATCTTCCACATGGACAGTAGATTCATTACCCAATTTAATACCAAGAAACTCTGCACTGTGTTTCAGACAGGAGGTAAATTGTCCACAAAGTTGTAGGGTCGATCGTGGTGTGGCTCGAACGAAAAAGGGTCTTCTTCAGCGAGGAACCTATCGATTTTGGAGTTCAAACTCTCATGGACCTCAATCATGTTGATCGAGCTCGCATGAGAGTTCGAATTTTTACGAAGCCTCCTCGAAATCAGCCTCCCAGCTCTCTTGTTCTTAAAATTTAAATCAGCATGGCCTTTAGATATCTTGCCTGTAGGTTTCTTTAAATTTTTAACAGAGTCATTAGGGTGCATAACTTGCTCATGAACCTGCTCAATAATCTTTGGATTGAGTAAGGGTTCACTGTAGGAGGCCAAGACACAGGCCTGAGTAGGAGAGATGGGCACTATAGGGTAGACAAGGGTTTCTTCAACCACGAGTTTGTCAACCTCCTCCATATCAGGGTTACCATAACCGTTTCTGGTTATGAATGAATCCCAACTGTCATTCTGCAATTCTAATTGATGCACAAGCAAGATTTTTACTAATCCATGATGGAGGCGGCTTGAGTCTGATCGTTGGTTTCTATACCTTTTGCCCATTTTATAAAGGCTCCTCAATAAATAATATGACATGTTCAAGGGAAACCCCATAAAAATCATGAACAGACACAAATGGTACAGAAACACAAGATCGAAATGTCCTTCACATGTGACAAATTGTTTTAACACAGCAAGCAGATTGTGCCATCGGGCTTTCAGGAAGGAAATGGGCATACTTTTTTCACATCCTTTTATCTTCCGAGATGTAAAGAGAAGAGTCCAAGGAACTTCTTCCACCTATGCATTTTTGAACCACCTTTGACCTCTTGCAGGTATTCCTGTAGCTTGACTCAAGAAATCCTCTATAGACTCAAGTTGGACATCACCCACCTTAGCTCTACACCCATCGAAGGAGACAGCAAATTCCTGTGCAGTTTGTAAATTGAAACCCTAAAATTTTCTATGGAAAACGAGCCAACCATTACTCTCCAAATATTCTGTGGCATCGTCATATAAGATCAAAGTTTGAGTGCCATTAGGTTAGACTATAACAACAAGAGCCATGTTGAATTAACGGGCAATCAATCAGGCACAGTGTGTAGAGAGGGTTTGTGAGAACAGAACAGAGCCATACCACAAGCCCGAGAAACACCAACAGTGAACAACGTATGAACAGAAAACTCATAACGATAAGATGGGTGTTAATTGAAATGCATGTGAAAAGGGTTTGCAAAGCCCAAGACCAGTCTTGGAAATAATGGTTGATTGCAAAATGTATTTCCACCTTTCATAAAGTACAAGCCAGAACCATAGCATTAAAAAGGAAATGAGTGCAAGACATAGTGGGTTTGATCAAATGGTTTGGGAGGTTGAAAATCGAAAATCAAAAACCTAGTAATGAGGAAACATATAACCAAAAATCAAACAAAAAAAACCATGCCAATGCTCAAATCAGAAGGTCCTTTGTTGACATAACTTACAATCCACAAGCATGTATGGTATTCAAGGAATCGAAACTAAGTGAATAGTCTTCATAGCAAGGAATAGGGCTTCATTAATAAACTGTAGAAACAATTTGCCTTTAATAAATTTTCAAACAGAATGGTAACACAGTCGCAAGTTTTCATGCTTCGTTTTCATGCTTTCAGTCATGGACGAAGCATGAAAAAACAATAGGGAAAAGCGACAACTTACAACTGTCATTTAGAAAATTGCTCATGAAGAGTAATAAAAATTCATGACCCCAGTTAGGAAGCTATATAGATCATTTAATTGATATGAAAAGTTAAAAAATATGTTGGGATGCCAACAATGGCGACATGCTGGGAGAAGTATTTATCTCTGTAATACAAATGAGTTCAGTTTAGAGACATCTAAAAAACTTCAAATCGAAGAACAATTGAAAGGTTATTTAAACATCTTTAATAATCATGATGCAGTCCAGTTTCAGATATCTTTCATTTAAAAAGAACGAAATCAGGTGACAGATTTCACAAAAGAAAACCACGACGTTTAAGTTAATGTCTCCAATACTGTTGATAGGGCCACTGCTGCTAGCAGGCATCCATAGCCTCAACATGGATGTCAATTAACCCACTCGGACATCTATATCATGTCCAAGAAATTTCAAATCAGAATGAACAACGCTTATGGCCAAAACAAGATTTATATCTGAGAATTTTCTTTTACCTGACATTGCTTCACTGTCAGCGGGCCTGTTCAGTACACCAATGAAGTTGTCTTGGCATCATGCATGCATTTACCCACTACCAGCACACCTGTTCAGTGTCCCGGTGGGTTTACAAACACTTCCCACAGCTCTCTGAGAAATTATTCACATCCTGATATAGTTTTAAAGATATTCAACAAAGCGGGGTGACGCTAAAAATTCCAGTTTTTTAACACAACTTAATATTTCATAGGCCTTTAAATTTTTCTTGCTATCCTTCATCAAGATCTGAAAAATAGTTCATTAATAAAACTAATTTTCAAGGACAGGGAGACATTGTTGAGTTGCTTTCTTAAAGAGCAGGGACAATGTAAAGAGATTTTTTAAACATAATCGTGAATTCTTTCAAGTGCAAATTGAAACTGAGAAATCGACTTTCAAACAAAATATCATATTTAACTAGCCTACAATTTCAAAGAAAGACAACAATTGATGTTCTGACAGCCTTTGACAGTTATTTCGAGATGAAGCATTATGTTCTCTTTGTCTGATCTTGATTGTAACACAGGCATGTTTGGCTCAAACGGGTCGATAACAAAAATGAAAACAAAAACAAACCAGCAAAGAAAAACAGACAACAAAGAAATCAAAACAGAAAAAATATGTACAAAAGGTGTATTGGAGAGTTGTCAGGTGAAATACCTTTTGAGAGCTTGGCCATTCACCGGGAAGGTGTCTGGTTGTCCCTCTAAATTCTGTAGGCGGAAAGAACTAGGACCTAGTTTTTCAGCAATTAAAAATGGTCCCAACCACATGTTTTGGAACTTAGTATGTTCGCCTTTCCCCTCATGAGGTTTGTCCCACTTAAGGAAAAGATCACCTACCTCAAAATTTCTGTCCGAGGTAGAATTGGAATCGAACCAGTTTTTGACGATGAGTAGATGTTGATCCAATTTTTGTTTGCTTGAGCCCTTACTTCCTGTAACTTCAACAAATATTAATCTGAATTTCCAAAGGAGGATAGTCTTCTTCTTGAACCTTCTGTGATAACTGCAGACATGGAAGAAGAACATGTGGTGGAAGAATCTCTTCTTTGTCATAAACGAGAAAAAAGGGGGAATTACCAACAACAATTTTAGGAGTTACCCTATCAGCCTAGATTGCATTAAATAGTGCATTATGCCAGTTTTTGTGGTTTTCGGAGACCGTTCTCTTGATGATCTTGATTAGGTTTTTATTAGTTGATTCCACCAAGCCATTTCCTTGGGGGTAATAGCTAGCAAAATACTTTAATTTTATTCATTTTTCTAAAGCAAAAGCACTCATTTTGAGAGACGAAAAATAGGAAGCATTATCGAACACTAGGCATTCAGGAATACCAAAACGAGTGATAATATTTGAATTCAGGAAAGATACTACCTGGCTGGTGTTTACTGCTTTTAATGGTGCAGCCTCAGACCATCTCGTGAAATAATCTGTGGTTGTTATGATGTATTTATGTTGCTGCACGGAGGTGGGGTTGATTGGGCCTATAATGTCAAGGCCCCATTGCTGAAAAGGGGAGTCTACCGAGACAGGTTGCAACAGGAATGCTGACTTTTGTACTCGTCCAGAAGCCTTTTGATAGATTACACACTTGCGGCATAACGCATGGGCATCTTTGAAAAGAGTAGGCCAGTAATATCCTTCCCTTAATACTTTGTGGGCAGTGGTGTCTCCATCAAAATTCCCACCAGATTCCTGTGCATGTAATTCTAATAAGACTTCATCTACTTCATCTTTTTCTAGACAATGCATAGGTATCCCATCGAAATTTCGGTGAAACAATATGCCATTTACCAGCTGAAAAGAAGAAGATTTTAATCTTAACGCTCTCCTCTTTTTTGGATCAAGGTGACGGGGAGCTGATCCATGAATTAGATAAAATTTGACATCATCATACCAAGGACTAGTAAGATTTTGTGCACAGAAGATTTGATTTTGATTGGGTTGATCTTGAATTAACATATCAGTTTTATTCTGTTGTTCTACCGCTGAATCAAAAACCAATTTACATAAACCTTGGCCTCTAACAATTTTTGTTGGAGTGATTTCTAGGTCATATTCTTGTAAGGACATGACCCAGTTTGCCCTTTTTTCACCCAGTTCTTTCTGTACTAACAAATTTCTGACAGCAGGGTAAGGGACAATGATTTTCGTCCTAGATTTTAGTAGATAAGATCGAAAGTGTTTTATTTCTTTAAAAATAACATAAGCCTGCTGATCTACTGTTGGGTAATTAAGTTCTTCTCCCTTAAAGGCTGAGCTCATAAAGGCAATAGGAACTTCGTTGTTTTCATCATTCTTTTGGGTTAGAACAGTGGCATAAGACCGATCAGAGGCAAACGTGTATAGAGTGAAATCACGCAAAAAATCAGGGCTCATTAGGGATGGAGCATCTACTATATCCTTTTTTATTGAGTCAAAAGCTTGACTTTCTAGAGGTCCCCAATGGTACTGTACATCTTTTTTTATTAAGTTTTGTAATGGCCTGACCATTTCTGAAAAGCTGGGGACGAACCTTCTAACAAAATTTATCTGACCTAAAAAATATTGCATAGACTTTTTGGAAGAGGGGGGGGGGGGGCAGTTTTGAAATGACTTGGGTCCTTTCAGGGTCAATGATCATCCCTTCATTGGATACAATGAAACCGAGGAGCTTACCTTGTTCCACTGCAAAGACAGAGTTTTTAGGATTTAAAGAGATGTCGTATTTATGACATCGTTGTAGAAAAGATCTTAGATGAGCTAAATGATCTCCTTTATTTTTAGAGAAGACAATAACATCATCTAGATAGACTACTACAGATTGATTGATTAGACCATGGAAAGAGATATCTATCGCTCTCTGAAAAGTGGCACTGACATTTATAAGCCCAAAGGGCATTTTTCTATAAGCATAGGTACCCCATGGAGTACGGAAAGTGGTCTTTAGCTGGTCTGGGGGAGACATAAGGACTTGGTTATACCCTAAAAAACCATCCAACAACGATAATATTTCAGAACCGGATACTTGTTGGAGGATTTGTTCCATGGGAGGAACAGGGTAGTTGTCTTTATCAGATGCTTGGTTTAAATTTCAGAAATCGACACATAGTCGGATTTCACCACTCTTCTTCCTTACAAGGACAATATTAGAGACCCACTGTGTATGTCTTATCAGGAAAATTATTTTAGCATTCAAGAGTTTGCTTAGCTCTTTCTTAACTATTGGTTCAAGTTTTGGGTGCATATTTCTTAACTTCTGTTGAAAAGGTTGGATCTGGGGTTTCATGGGAATAATGTGTTGTATGATGTTAGGATCAAAGGTTTTTAAATCGTCGTATGTCCAAGAAAAGACGTCCTTAAATTCCTTAAACAACTTAATAAATGTTGTCTTTTCTTGCTCAGAACATCCCATCCCCAAATTGATGCATTGTGGGTTATCTTTAGTTCCTAAATTTACTTTTTCATGTGTCAAGGAAGAATTATTTGTTTTACAATTCACTGATTTTCTGACTTTACCGTGCAAATAATAAAACTTTTATAATCTTACCACAGATTTTGGGATAGAATTTACCAGATATGATCTTGGGTCCGGTATTATCGTAAAATTGTGAAGGTCTTTGTTGTGGGTACCTTCGTCGATAACTGTGCCTTGGAAAGTATCTTCCATGTGCAGAAAACTGATAATTTGTTGATCGTCATCAAAAACTCTCCAATTAGTGATATTGTTCGGGACAGATGGTCTGAACAATAACTCGACGGAAAACGCATTTGGAGAAAAGCCTTCTGTAGGAAAAAATTTAGAGGCGACCTTAGCTAACAAATCAGCCTCAGAATTATTCAATCTCATAATAGAATTAATGTTAAACGTAGAAAATTTGTTCATTAAATTCCATACCTCAGTTTGATAGCTTTTCAAGTGTGGAGATAAATAGTGAATAGAATTTTTTACCTGTCTAACCACAATTTCTGAATCACCAAAGACTGTTAAATTCTGAATCCTCAAATCTAGTGCTTTTCTGAGACCTTGCAGGAGTGCCTCATATTCGACCACATTGTTTGTGCATTCAAATTCTAACCAGCAAGTGATCAAAGTTTTGTTACCTACTAGATCAATGAGCACACATCCTGCACCGACTCCTTCCTTAGATTTAGATCCATCGAAGTAAAGAGACCAGATCTGATTTTCGTCAGCTGCATGTGACCACTGAGAGAGGGTTGTTGACTGTGTGCATGTCATAATTTCGGACTGCTATTCCGGGTCAGTAATGGTAGAAGTTTCAACCATGAAATTGACGAAAAAAGTTTTCATCCCCTGCATTTTAGGTGAATTGGCGGAAGTAGTGAATGGTTCATTAGGATCATTTAAATCAGTTACCGTAAACTTAATATAACACTCACGATTGACCTAGATTCTGTTAGTCTTTCCATTCTTGGGCAGCCACAAGTGAGACCAATCTGTCGCAAAATAACCATGTATATGTTCAGACCAATCTCTACTTAAAAATAAACCATGGGATATCAATGACAATAATATCAATAATCTGATGGACTTTAGGATTAGATGATAATCTGATAATTGCATTTTTTAATTCACCTATTACTTTAACACTAATCCAATCAAGCTGAATAATTTTTAGACTGGAAGGTTGAACTTCAGCATTGATTTTTTGGTAGACAGACCAAGGCATTACGTTTGACGATGCACCTGAATCTACCATACAATTATGTATATTCCTATAAAAAATTTCAGAAGTCAACAAAAATGGTGGGACATTTCTGCGAGTATTAACAACAGAAGTTTGTTGTTTTTTAGTCGCAGCCCCCGGAACTAGTTTATCTACATTTGTTACACTTTTTACAGCAAGGTCTCTTTTATCAGAGGACTCAAGCGTCGTTTTAACGGAGACCTTTTGAGGTGTTTTGGGGTTGTTTTCTGTAAATTTGTTCTTGTTCGAATTGTTGTTTTTGTTGTTTTCTGCGATATTCTGCAACATCTTTTGCAGAAGAAATGGAAATTTCAATAATTCATAAACAAAAATATTAGCTCTAAGTTTTTTGAGATCCTCAATTAAATCATACTCTAAACTTGGAGTTGCTGAATTCTGTTTAGTTTCAATTAGTTTAAACTATTTTTGAGGTGCATTAGTTCCAATTTCAGAAGAGGATTTATTTGTTGTTTTACTTCTGGTATTGTAAGGATGCACTGTTTTAAAATTGGCTTGAAAGATACTATCCAAAAATGCTCGGAAATGTTGGGAGAGGATTCGTCTTCTTCCACTATTTCTTGTTCAACCACATCTTCGGAAATCCCGGGAGGAACTAAGTTATCATGTGCCTCCAGAATCATATGAATAACATACTGTAGGCTTTCTAAGTTTAGGCCTTTATAATTTGAGTTAGGTCGATTTGTGACAAAAGGATTTCTAAAAGGGGGTTTGTAAGGCCCTTTGCTTGAAGAAGCTTCTTTAGCCGATCTTCTCAAATCTATAACCTAATTTGACAGCTTCTGAATGACCTTGTGTAAACTTTCAAGATCAGAACCATCTGATTGAGTTTTGGTTTGGGGAGGTCTAGGAAGAATTTCGATTTTCTTCTTGGAGGATGAGGTAGTCTCTGCCTCGTTACAGATATTGTCCTTTAGGCTGAGAATATCTTTCTCGATTTGACTCGCCTCCTCGAAGGCTTCTAATAATGTTTCTTTCTTAGACCTTTTTACCCAGATTGCTATGTTTTTGGTGTAGGGATTTCATGTAGTATGTGATGATAAGATTTTCAGTAGGCATTGAATCCGTGGGGATTCAATTCTTTAAGGTTAGAAACCTTTGATTAAAGTCTTTTATTTTTTCCTTGGGGTTCATCTTTAAACTAGAGAGTTCCATGACTAAGACTTTGGGAGATTTGTCGTCTCCGAATTTCTCAAGGAAACAAGATTCAAATCTCTCCCAAGATACAATGGTGTGGGGTTGTTGGGAAAAGTACCAGGTAGAGGCATTGCCCTCAAATGTATACAGAAAAAGTCTACATACCACGTCTTCATTTTCTACACTTTAGAGTCTAATGGTTAACATGAATTTTTTAATATGATCCTCAACGATCTACTTGGAATCTGGATCGAATTTAGGGAGCCATTTCTTTGTATGTTTAGGCAAAGGATGCTGGGGTTCAGGTATGGCCACTGCATCTTGATCGAGCCAAGGCCTGGCGGGATTGTTCGGATTTGCCATAGGTGTGGGTGGTGTCGAAGGTTGAGATGAAGAAATGTCTTCGTCAGATGACCCTTCTCTTAAAGAAGAAGGAGATGAAGGGGGTGGTGATGGTGGAATACCAGATCCTCCTGCTACAGGAGTGAGGATGTGATCTGGATCCGTAGGGTTTATGTTAAGACCAGTGCCTTCAAGTTGCCCCCTAATATCAGAGAAGTCTAATGGTTGATTCAATGACCGACCTGGTTGTATGATACGGGCCAAAGCACCGTGTGTCCTTAGGAGGGATTGACGAACAATTTCTTGTACGTCATCCCCTGGGGGGTTTGGTGTTACTGGTTCAACGGTAATCCGTGGATTTTCATTTGATGTGGTTGTTGTTTGAGAGGAAATGTTGTCATCAGAATGACTTCTTGTTACTATAGGTGAGCGGGTAGGTGGGGGAGGAGTCTTGCAACCTCCACATACCATCAATAGTGTTCAGGCCCTCCTTCTAGTGCCCTTTGTTGATGGGCGAAAATGATCGCTCGTCAACTGGAAGAGTGAATCCGGTCCGAGGTTGTCTAATTAACCCAAGCCATTTGGATTGATTCACTCTGACGAGTTTAATGGCTCTGTTGGCCAATCTAAAGTCCTAGAAGAAATAAATAAATAAATAAAAGAAACAAAATAACTCACTAATTACTAATCATTGTTATATATATGTACACATAAATATACAACTTACTTTAAATAATATTTACACAAAGAACTGTTTGTCTAATTTATATGCATTTTATACAATTCATGAGTTTTAATCTGAACTCACTAAAATCAACGTGAAAATAGATCTTCTAATGAAAGTAGATAAAGAAAGAAAAATGAACTATTTCTTTTTGGTTTGTTTTTTTAATTATATGCTTCTGTAAGATCAAATATCAAACTACTATTTAAACAGAAAAATGTAGAAAGTGAAAGTTATAATACATATAAGAATTTCTATAATAAATAAGCAAATAAAAAGGAACAAACTAACTCATTAATCACTTGAAGAATATGCGTCCAACTGTTTGTATTAATCGTACATCAGTCCATCCACAAGATAAATTTGTTGTGCATCTTCGCACTATTTGGAATAAACGCCAAACTATACATCGACTGGTGTATTTAATTTATAAAACAATAGGACGCAAAATACTAACTGTGATATAAGAGACTGCAAATAATAACGCATAAGATAAATCCGACAGTTGCATCTTGTATTTAATCAGTCAACATGTTTAAGGTAAACCTTATAATATGAATTGAATGATCATTCATTATTTTCATATAACTTAAGCATAAAATCGTGAACTATAAGAGAAAAACTATCTTGACGATATAATAATTTGTGAAGACGAAAGCTATCGACAATCATCAAAAAATCAAGATAAACAAATTATAGACAACAACATTTACAAACAGCTAAGGCAGAAATGTAAACATATTTTATGTCCAAATTCGAGTATAAGCTTGTTCACAACTAGCCCCAGGCCAAGATGATGTAATTAAAAAAATAATGGGTTTATAAAGCCTTTAGAAAGGTAATTGTTTCCTCTTCTGAGATTAGATATTGATTACAAAAATAAAAGGGGGATACAACCACCCAGATCATACTAAATCCTCTAAAGCTAACAAAAGTTTATTTATGTTCATACAAAATGTATCAAAGATATCACTAGCAAGTCTCAAAGATGCCCCAGATCAATTGGTAACCATGAACTCATGAATATCCTGAAAGGAAAAGGAAAAATAGAAAGATTTAGATACATATTCAACCATTAATTTGCAAATTTCAAATTAACATAATTGGCTACAGAATCTACTGATTTTGTAGCTAGTTATTTTAGTAAATGAAATCCAATTTCTTATAAGAACAAAGCAATCTAGTTTTAACAAATAATCCTATTTTAAGATAAAAGGATCATACCTCCAACTGTAAGATCAAATCGCATCAGACAATCTTGGGATTTACTATAGCTATTGCAGCTTCAACATTTTTAAATATTACATAGCCTGTAGTCTTCATACGTTTCTCTTTTCCTTGAATGGCATACTCGAGCTTATGGTTTTTATTAGTTAAGGCATCAATCTGATCAGTGAGAGCCTTAACCTGTGACTGTAGGAAGGGTACATCAGTGTAGTATTTATCGATCCAAATACGACAAACTTCGCACTGAGCGATGGCCTCTTGGGAACAAACATGATTGTGAACCGGAGCATCTTCCACACAGACAATAGATTCATTACTCAATTTAATACCAGGAAACTCTGCATTATGTTTCAGACAGGGAGGTAAATTATCCACAAAGTTATAGGTCCGATCGAGGTGTGGATTGAACGAAAAAGGGTCTTCTTCAATGAGGAACCTATCGATTTCAGAGTTTGAACTCTCATGGACCTCGATCATGCTGATTGAGCTCGCATGAGAATTCAACTTGTTACGAAGCCTCCTCAAAATCAGCCTCCTGGCTCTATTGTTCTTAAGATTTAAATCAGCATGGCCTTTAGATATCTTGCCTGTAGGTTTCTTTAAATTTTTAACAGAGTCATTAGGGTGTATAACTTGCTCACGGGCCTGCTCAATAATATTTGGATTGAGTAAGGGTTCATTGTAGGAGGCCGAGACACAGGCCTAAGTAGGAGAGATGGGCACTGTAGGGTAGACAAGGGTTTCTTCAACCACGAGTTTGTCGACCTCCTCCATATTAGGGTTACCATAACCATTTCTGGTTATGAATGAATCCCAACTATCATTCTACAATTCTAATTGATGCACAAGGAAGATTTTTATCAAGCCGTGATGGAAAAGGCTCGAGTCTGATCGTTGCTTTCTATACCTTTTGCCAATTTTATAAAGGCTCCTCAATAAATAATACGACATGTTCAAGGGAAACCCCATAAACATCATGAGAAAACACAAATGGTACAAAAACACAAGACCAAAACATCCTTCACAAGTGACAAACTGTTTTAACACAGCAAGCAGATCGTGCCATTGAGCTTTCAGGAAGGAAATGGGCATACCTTTGTCACATCCTTTTATCTTCCGAGATGTAAAGAGAAGAGTCCAAGGAACTTCTTCCACCTTTGCATTTTTGAACCACCTTTGACCCCTTGTAGGTAGTCTTGTAGCTTAACTCAAGAAATACTATGTAACCTCAAGTTGGACATCACCTACCTTAGCTCTACACCCATCAAAGGAGAAAGCGAATTCCTGTGCAGTTTGTAAATTGAAACCCTGGAATTTTCTAAGGAAAACGAGCCAACCATTACTCTCCAGATCTTCTCTGGCATCATCATATAAGAGAAAAGTTTGAGTGCCATTAGGTTCGAATCTAATGACAGGAGCCATGTTGAATTAACGAGCAGTCAATCAGGCACAACGCGTAGGGAGGGTTTGTGAGAATAGAGTAGAGCCATACCCCGAGCCCAAGAAACACCAATAGTGAACGGCGTATGAGCAGAAAACTCATAATGATAAGATGGGTGTTAATTGAAATGCATGCGAAAAGGGTTTCCAAAGCCCAATACCAGTCTTGGAAATGATGGCTGACTGTAAATCGTATTGCCACCTTTCATAAAGTACAAGCCAGGACCATAGAATTAAAAAGGAAATGAGTGTGAGACATAGTGGGTTCTATCATATGGTTTGGGAGGTTGAAAATCGAAAATCAAAAACCTAGTAATGAGGAAACATATAACAAAAAATCAAACAAAAAAACCATGCCAATGCTCAAATCAGAAGGTCCTTTTTTTACATAACTTACAATCCCCAAGCATGTATGGTATTCAATGAATTGAAACCAGGTGAATAGTCTTCATAGCAAGGAACAAGGCTTCATTAATAAACTGTAGAAACAATTTGCCTTTAATAAATTTTCAAATAGAATGGTAACACAGTCGCAAGTTTTCATGCTTCGTTTTTATGTTTTCAATCATGAATGAAGCATGAAAAAATAATAGGGAAAAGCGACAACTTACAACTGTCATTTCGAAAATTGCTCATGAAGAGTAATAAAAATTCATGACCCCAGTTAGGCAGCTATATAGATCATTTAATTGATATGAAAAGTTAAAAAATATGTTGGGTTGCCAACAGGGTGAAGCCTCCAACATTTTTCTTCCCAATGTCCAGTCAATCTGTAGTACTAGAAATATTTCCTGCATGGATTTCTTGGCTTTCTAAAGTGCCAACAATCGCTAGCCTTTTGACCCCTTTTATTGCAACATAAAAAAACTAATCCATTCATTTTCTATCTTTGATGATGCTTGCCAAATTGGTTTCTTGGTCCCCCAATTATTGGAGGGAATATGGATGGTAGAATCATCTCTTTGTTGCCCCATTCCAAGATTCTACAATAAGTTTTGAGTGGATTGTTGCACATGGATTCTTTTTCATTTCCTCTTTCCTTGACGAAAGTGGTTTTAGTTTCACTTGTGTTTTCTAGTTTTCCACTAAATCCTAGGCCTTCATGTTTGGGCCTCTGTTGAGATACAATGGGAATCAAAATCCCTTGGCCTTCCTTATCCATCATAGCCCATTTTCCTCATGATATTGGAACCAATGCCTCTAGTGTTCTTCTCCAAGTCATGAAAGGTATTGGAAGGTGAGTTTATCGTGTTTTCCTCTATCATGGTGCTATCTTTGATAGTGGAAATGGAAGGGGATTTCTTGGTCTTTTGGAAAATTGCTTCTAGCTTCTTCAAGGCCTCTTCCTTCATTTCCAAGTCCTAGTATAGGTGAGAAGTGAACTTAGTGAAACTCTCCTCCTACCAATTATCCAACTCAATGAATTTCTCCCGCAACTGCAATAACTATAATATGGTCCTATCTAATTCTTCCCTCATGGTGGTGAAGGAGTCCTAACAGTTGGCAAGATCTTTCTCAATCTCATCTACTCTCTTCCTCCAATACTGACTTTCTTCTTGGATATTCATGTTGATTTCTCTTAAATATTATAGATTCTTCCTATTTAAGGTTTTTCCCATTTCAAATTATTCAAGGTCTCTGGAAAACCTGCTCTGATACCATCTAATCCATAAACAATGGGCCTATGGCCTGTATATCCTACCAACATGGATTCTTCTATAGAATAAAAACCATATTTTTGTCTCAGAATTGTTCAAATTGTTGTAAGGACTTCAACAAGATAGTAAATCAACTGGCTAATGAACAAGTCGGACAAGATTAAACAAGTCAACTAGTTGCGTTTACAATCAAACCAAGATGGGAAATCAACTAGGAAGAAGCACAATTTCCTCAATTAACTATAAATTTTGTCATTCCATGTGTATAGTCCATGATCCATTGTACAATAGTGTACCACCTCCCATGAGCTTGGCACTTGTCTCTATATTTTTTAGTCCTTCCAGGAAAGAAATGAATCGACCCAGGGAGAAATTCAATCAACCAGAAAGTAAGAAAATTGATGGATAAGATTTGACTCAACAAATAATGATTGAGTTGATCGGCCAACAAGGAAACCCTATCCAAATTACTTCGACCAGTAGAGGAAATCATTTAGGGTGAGAAAAAGCGGCCTTCAGTAGAGAGAGAGAGAGAGAGAGAGAGAGAGAGAGAGAGGCATATGAGCCAACATATGGCCTGTGGGAAAAGAGAACAATGCCCCAAATATATTAGAATGTTGTGTATACCCAATTCTATAATTAATTCAAAGTCATGAAAAACCATAAACCTTACCATGAAATAAATCCAAAAAATAAATGAAGAGTCTATTTACTATGCACATAAGAGGACACCAAACTCTGAGAAAATGGCCAGGTAATGTCTATCATTTACTAGCTGGTTGATTGGGATGTCCATCAAGGGGGAATTTATCCCAAGCCAACACCATCATCGTGCACTGAAACCCTGATTTATTCTTGTGGTGTATCCATGTATTTTTGGTTAAAAAATTTCACCCAATTGGAAAATGATAAATATGGCATGCACATTAAACATAAATTACACTGGCATTGGGTGGATATTTCAGAAACTAGACTCAAACTATGGTGAGGAATATCATTATCATCTCATCACTTTGAAATTAAAAAAAATAGAGAAATTATTTGGAAGTTGTGGTGATAAGACTCAACAACATAACCAAATATCCATCACATAGGGAATATAAGAAATTAGTAAACCCACAAGGGCCATGAAATCCCTTTGTTCCCTGTGTTTTTGGTTAAAAACTTTCACCCAGCTGGAAAATGATGAACATGGCATGGGCATTAAACAAAATTGCAATGGTATTGGGTGTATATTTCATTAACTAGAATCAAACTATGGTGAGGAATATCATTCTCATCTCATCGCTTTGAAATTAACAAAAACAAAGAAACGATTTGGAAGTTTTGGTGATAATACTCAACAACATAACCAAATATCCATCACACAGGGCATATAAGAACTTAGTAAACCTGCAAGGGCCATGAAATCAAAACATTTACACAAAGATTTCACATTTTATGAGAAATTTTATTATGCTAAGGAGAAAATTACAAATGGGTGAGATATACATAGAATCTATGTATTGTTACTCACTGTAAAGACCAAAATTGCAGTAGGCCATGGCTCAAAGATTCCTTTGCTTAGAGTGAATAGTCACATTAAATTCTTCATCCACTCAACCTCAAGAATGCTTCCCTCTTTGAGCTCTAACTTCTATTGTTTTCCTTCCCTCTTTCTTCTCCCATTGACTTATTCACTACAATGTTCACTCTTTTAATGTGTTTCCTTTGGAAGGACAACCGTCACAAGGTTTCTTTCCACTTTCCATTTTCCCAAAATAAAAAATAAAATGAAAACAACAATTACAAGTTTATAACAATTTTACAAAATAATTTAGGAAAGGATCCAATTCTGATCACTAAATCACGCATCTGGTCTAAACCTCAACATTATCAACTCTAAAATAGCATTCTTATTACCAAATGGGTTGGGACTGTGCTTGTTAAAAGGATTTTTAAAGTTCCCTAATAGTCAGCCTTTATGTTCCAATGCGAAATGACTAAGGTCATTTATTTGGATGCCTATCCCTAGAGTCCTATTCTAACTACAATATTCTTTTGATGCCCAAGTGGGATTATATGTGTGTTATATTAGAGGGTTAATTATTATTATGAGCTTGGTAGCATTAACCAAGAATAAACTTTAAGGTGTGGTAACATGTGCATGTGTGGTATGACTAACTTGAAATGAAATTATTGTAAATGAAAGTGTTAGCATCAGAAGTCACTCCTAGATTGCTTGCAGGAGCAGAGCCCAACGCCCATCAGTTTTATGTCACGATAGTTTTAATGGGTGATAAAATGGGTAGAGACTCGGGAAGATATCACTCTAACTCGGGAACTGAGTCTAGTATGTAAGGAATAAAGGAGGTCTTGATCTAACTTCAGTCAGTGAGTTGATTTAAAGATGAGCAGGTTGAAGACTTGGTGAGAGGAGTGAGAAAAATACCTCAGGAAATAGGCCTTTCAGCAGTTTGTAGAATAAAAACTCTGAATGCAAGATCCTCTTGGTTCAGGGCTTTGAGAAACTGAAAGGGGGACTTGACTGGATCCTCCAATTCCAAGTCGTTCAGCGTTAAGAAAATCACAGGGACTGATTAGAAACAATGCAACTGTTACAGTGATCCAACCTACATCATCTTATAATAGTTACAACTCGACTGGATCCTCCAATTCCGAGCTGCTCTAACATAGTGTAAACAAAGACATGAAAGAAACTAACATTCATAAGGCAAGAAGACTCAAGAGTCCATGCATAACCAGAATAATAGTGCTTCATTTAAGTTTTACAACTGGGAGCCTCGCTCAACCATCGATGGATTACAAAATACAAAGACTGAGTCTATATACTCAGAAAAATTTGCCTAACAGAGGCGTGCTCAGTCATCCAAGGCGTGGTGTCCCTTTAGTCAAACTCGGATAGATATTCGTCGTCAAAATCCACCTTAACTGTGCATGGCTCCTACAAGGGGAGTAGCTAAGCCATTAAGTGTCGAGTTAGCATGTGCAGACCTCTCTGGCTAGTCGAGGACTCGGCATGGCATCTTTGGAAAAAATTGGTACACAGGACCCTCTCGGGCAGACAGCTTGCTAGATCCTCCATAATTTACACTTAATGAGTGAGGAGAGGTTTCAACCACCCCCTCTCACCTTCATTTACTCCAATCGAGAACTAGGATTGAGATTGAATCAGATGGCACCTGGAGATCGTGATGATCCCTTCTAAGACTAAACTCGACGCCTTTGGCCCCTCTTGCACAGCTCTTTTATTTCCCAAGTGACCATGGGCTGTGAACCTGCGTTTATTCTCAAAGGCACTTTTGGAATTCATGAATAGGAAGGAGTTGATCCTTTCTTATCACAGTCGCGATGAGAGAAATGTCGATATGGCTTAATTGGGTGCCACGTGTCCCTCTCAGATCTGATGGTCCTAAACGCACTTGGCAATATTGTGGGCTCGGGTCCTGGACGCTCTTGGCAGTTCGCTTCTCGAGGATATGAAGGAGTTTCTCCTTGTGCTTCGAAGTTGTGATGGGCGAAAAGGTGAGGAGCCTAATCGCACACCAGGTGTCCCCTTTGGATGGACGACTGAGATTGCTCCGTGATACTACGGGCCCGACTTTGTGCGCTTTCGACACTTCGGGGTTCAGGGTTTCAAGATGTAGAATGACATGGAACCCTCACCCTTCGAACTTTCGAATGCCGAAATGCCGACGTGACTAGATCTCGCACCACACGTCCTTTGGATGGACGGTTGCTATCCTTTCCTGTATCCAATATGGGCGCTATCCATCGCGCTAATCTCGGTGCAACTCCGCTAACCGCGATTTCTCGTCGACCGTCGATCTGCTCCTATGGATGAATCCGGACCGTCAACAATATAATTTCACCCGCTTACTTGCTTGGAAGCCTGAAACGAGATTTTTCCATGCTGTGCTTGGGTGCTTCTCATGCAACTCGGAGACCTGAATACTCTTGTGCCCAGGACAAGAATTGTAACTAACATTAGGCTCCATGGGGGATAGAGTCGTCCTTGTGATGCTCTAAGGACTCGTTTTGTAGTTCCAGTGCCTTGTTGTTGGGATATGGAGTCATTTATTTAAAACCTTAAAGACAGAAAGAAAAACAATATCTACAACCGCGAAAGATCCATGTGCGGCTCAAGAGAAAAATATTTTTAGGAAATGCCCATTCACAGGGCCATTGAAAGCTTCTTGATCCTTCAAATCCTGTAACCTGTAGGTGTTATTCGAGAATACTTCAGAGACTTTGAAAGGCCCGATCCACAGAGCTTCGAATTTTCTGTGCTTGCCTTTATCTTGTTTAGGAGCATCCCATTTTAGTACCATGTCTCATATCTGGAACTCTTCCTTCTTGGCCTTCTTATCAAAAACCTGCTTGATCCTTTGCTGGTGGTCATGAATTCTACCCATTACCTGCTCCCTAGCCTGTTGGACTTCCACTAGCTGATGAATTCTTTTGATTATGTCATCGGGCTCCTCTCGATGATCCTGAAGGAATTTTGCTACAGGAATGGCTAAATGAGAAGGAAAAACAGCCTCTGCTCCATAGACTAATTAGAAAGGAGAGATGCCTAGAGATCTCTTTGTGGTCACGCGATCGGCCCATAAAGAAAATTTCAATCTTGAATGCTAGGCCTTCTTGTTGTCTTCCAACAGTATTTTGATGATCCTTATCAAGCTTTTGTTGGAGGACTCTGCTAAACCATTGCCCTGGGGATAGTATGGGGTGGAGTGAATCAGTTTGATCCTGAATTGCTCACAGAACTTGGCTAACGTCTTAGCCCTGAAAGAGGCTACGTTATCAGTGACAATCTTACTTGGGCAGCTGAATCTTGTGATGAGGTCTTCCAAGAACCCAATGATTACCTTGTGGGAAGCACTCCTGGTGGGGATAGCTTCAATCCACTTGGTAAAGAAATTTGTAGCAGTCAGGATCCATCTGTGCTACACATTGGAAGCGGGGTGAATTTCTCCAATGAAATCTAGGCCACATTGCTAGAAAGGTCCCGAAACAACCACAGGATTTAACGACAAAGACTTGAGCTATTGTTTTCCTGCAAATCTTTGACATTTGATGCAAGCTCTGACCCTTCTGCAGATGTCAATAAATACGGTGGGCCAGTAGTATCCAAACCTGAGGATTTTGTAGGCTGTGGTTTTCCAGAAATGATGCCCTCCACATAGGTTGTCGTGAAATTCAACCATGATCCTGTCAGCCTCTTTCGGATCTACACATTTCAAAAGCAACCCCAGGGGGTCTTTCCAATATAAAACTTGATCGATAAGGCAGTATCTGACTACTTTGAGCTTCAGAGCTTTTGCCTTGTTTCTTTGCAGGCCGTCTGGAGGCCGCAACTCTTGCAAGAAATATATGACATCCTTATACCAGGGACATCGAGCCAATGGGGGCTCCCTTTGAGGGTCTATTTCAAACAGTCGATCCTGCTGAATCCCCGAGCATTCATTGATGAAACTTACCCCCAAAGATTGACAATTTTCTTTAGCCAACAACTTGGATAAACCTTGACCTTTGATCAATTTGGTAGTCTTTATTTCTAGTTCAAATTCTAGAATCTTGGCTATCCACTTACTCCTCCTCCCATCTATGTCAAGCTGAATAAGAATGTCTTTGACAACAGTTGAGAGGACATAGGCAATGATTTTTTACTGCAGGACATAGGTTCTAAAGGCCTTGAGAGCCTTTACCAGGGCATAGGCCTGCTTCTCCATAGTGTCACACCTGACTTTGGCATCCCTCAATGCTCGGCTGAAATAGGCAATAGGCTGCTCTAGTCCAACCAAATTTGTCTGTAATAAAACAGTAGCCACCATGTCAGGTGAGGCAAAGGAGAAAATAAGGAAATCCTTTGAGTAATCGGGACTGATAAGAACAGGGGCTTCAGTCAAGGCCTTCTTTATTTTCTCAAAGGACTTCCGTGATTCAGAAGTCCACCTTACTTCATTTCCCTTCCTTAACATGGTTGTTATAAGTTTTACCTCCTCAACAAAGTTAGGAACAAACCTCCTCAGAAAATTAATCTTGCCAAGGAAATATTGGACCTCCTTCCTAGATCTCAGGATTGATAAGGCTTGTATTGCCTCGACTCTGCTAGGATCGATCCTGACTCCTTCCGCTAATACTATGTGGCCTAGTAACTTTCCCTCCTGCATGGCGAACAAAGATTTCTTGGGGTTTAATGAAATGCCAAAACTCCTGCATTTCAGGAAAACCTTTCTGAGATGACAACAGTGTTCTTTATCAGATTTCAAAAATACTGTTATGTCATCCAAATAGATGACCACAATTTTATCCTTTTCCCCAATGAAAGCTATATCCATGGGACGTTGAAACGTTACCTCTGCATTCATCAATCCAAAAGGCATTTTGGCATATATGAAAGTGCCACATGGAGTGGTAAATGTCGTCCTTTCCCTGTCCTCAGGAAGAACAGAAATTTGGTTTTAGCTAGAGAAGCTATCGATCATGGACATCCTGGATGCTCCTGTTACCCTCTGCAATATATGTTCCATCTTTGGTAAGGGGAATTTATCCTTCCGTGAGCTTCTGTTCAGGTTTCTGAAGTCTACACAGAGTCTGATTTCTCCATTCTTCTTCCTTACTGGGACCAAGTTGGCCACCCACTCTGAGTATCTCAGTGGTACGATGATCTGGGCCTGTAGCAGCTTCTTCACTTCCCTCTCCATGATAGGCAGCAACATAGGATTGATCTATCTTAGCTTCTGCCTAAATGGCTTCGCCTCCCTTTTCAACGGGATTTTATGCTCAATGATAGAAGTGTTATATGTCTTGAGATCTTCATAGGTCCAGGAAAAAACATCAACAAATTCCCTCAAAAGTCCAGCGTATTCAGACCTCTGCCCCTTTGTCAGACTTCTTGACAATTTGACAAACTTGGGTTCACTCTCAGTGCTAATGTTGCACTGAATAGTATCAACGTCATCCTCCGAGATTTCCCCTTTTAATGACACATTATTTCTATCAAAAAGCCTTTCCAAAGGAACCAGTCCCCTTGGAATATGGTTGCTGGGGAGCTGCACAATGTTACTCTCTGCAATTTTACTCAAAAACTTACCCCCATCAAGCTCTTCTTCAGAGACAGAGTCTTGGTCGATATGCATCTCTGAAAATTCTTCGACAGTCTCCAAGAATATCTTGATCTCAATATCATCCTCGAATACCTTCCAATGTTTGACGTTGTCAGGTATGGAGGGCCTGTATTTTACTTCTACATCGTATCTAAATTTGGGCAGCAAGGGCACTTTGAAACTGCTCACTGATGTAGCCAAGGAATCAGCCACTGTGTTCTTCTCTCTTGGGACAAAATAAATGTTGAATGCTGAGAAGAAACTGTCAATTAAGTCCCATACCTCATTTATGTAGCTTCTGAGTCAAGGATGCTTAGCCTGATAAGCGTTTCTGATCTGCTGGACACCAACTCTGCATCTTCGAACACTGCTAGGACTCTTAATCCCATTCCCATTTCCCTTACGACTCTTAGTCCTAGGACAAGAGCTTCATACTCTGCCACATTGTTGGTAGATTCAAATTCTAATTTGTATGACAGAGATATGGTTTCCTAAGCATGTGACAAAAAAAACACCCCAACACCAGCGCCCTCCCTGGAAAAGGCTCCATCAAAGAACATTTTCCAGACAGGGGTGATGGAGGGAGGAAATTTATGGGAAGTGGTGGGTAGCTTTCTAAGTTTCAGAGGAGGCTCGGGAGCATTAGTGAGTTGTAGTACACTGGAACCTAAATCAGTGTCCAAGGCAAAAATGGGATGGTTGGTAGGGTTGTTTTCATCACTGATTATATAGGCCAGTTGGGCTTCCCTGTATAGCCTCCTATGTTCTCCTCCAAACACTGGGATAGTAGCATATGTGAGGTCCATCTGCAAAGTTCCCCCCAGTCTTTTTATCCAATATCTTGATAACAACATACCGAACTTGAGGGGGACATCAGCCACTACAACATCCATGACCACACTTTTCATGGGCAACTGAAACAAGGTCACGACCAGGTCTTTGATAACTCCTAGACATTGAACTTTCCTGGACTCAAAGGAATAGAGGTCATGATAGGCTCGAGTGAATTCTATCCCTAACTCTTCCATGACAGTTTTGGGCATGAGGTTGTGAGAAGCCCCCGAATCCATCAAGCAGTTGTGCAGTACCTTGTCATGTATGTTCAAGGAAGTGTAGAAGGGAGGGAATGAGTCATTCCTATCTTCTACCATAGGACCTAGAATAAATGCAGGCTTTTCATCTTGCAAATTGATGGAGTTTGTGGGAAGGCATGAGACCTCAGACTGCAAAATCTCAGAGAAGCGTTTCTTGAACCCTTCATGTTTAATCAAATTGGTCAGGGGAACATGGATTCTGATCTTTTGAATTTCATGCTCGAAATTAAAAGAAGATGTAAGCTTCAGGATTTCTCTTATTTCGGGAACATGACCCTGAACTATGGGAGAGAGGGGTCAGGTCTTCTTACCTCTGTGACTATCTGCTACTTCATTAGCAGGTTTCTCTGCTCTAGTGAACCGCTTAGGAACATTAGGTGCTACTGTCTTTTTCTTGGACCTCAGATCATACCTGCCTTGGCCGCCACTAGCCTTGTCTCCCTTGCTCAGTTCATTTAGCTGACTGTCCATGAGAGACTCCTCATATACTGATTGAGTGAGATGAGGAAAAGGAGGAGTGTCTCCGAAGCAATGGATTTCAGGATCAAGCTCATCTGTTTCCCCTTCTTCCTCCTCGGCCACAAAATTGTTTTGAAAAGGGGCCTGAATTTTCTGGTCTTCTCTGTCTTTTCCCCTCTCTCTTTGCATAGTCGGGGAAGCAACATTGTTTTGCCTCCTGAAACCTCCTTTGTTTTCGGAGTTTTGAGGGCCCTTGTATGCTTTCCTCCCCTCCACCTTCATTCTCTCCATCTCTGCAGATAGAGACTTCACCATCTTGGTCAGTTCATCCACTTGAGGGTGGGGCACCGATGGGTGAAAAGTTGAGGCTTCAGATCTTCCCTTTCTCTTGTCTGCGTCATCCTTGCTCCTCAGTCTATCAGTTGCTAATACATTAGATTCCACCTCTATGGACGGATCTTGCATTTGAGCTAAGGAGGTGGATCTTCTTTCTCTCAATAAAGACAGAAATCGGGGCCAAACGCACTAGCATAAGAAACTTGGCTGAGGCTTCTGAGGGTTTTATTTCAGCAGGAATTTTATTATACATCTTATTGAATCTTTTGGAGAAGTTAGAGATAGACTCTCCTTCTATCTTCTTCAAATACCCGAACTCTGTCATGTAATACATGAAATCCTTCCTATCTCCCCATTGCCTCAGGAAAGCGCTATCCAAAGCTTCGATCCCAGCAATAGATTTGGGGGCCAATCCTCTAAACCACTTCCTCACCTCACCATCCAGGCTCTAGACGAAGACTCTCATCCAGACATCTTCATTTTCTATGTTCAGGTTGTCTGCATAACTGTAGAAAGCAGCGAGGTGCTCTTCCGCAGTTATTTCCCCTTCCCCAGTGAACTTGGGCATATACTTCAAGTAATCTCCAGCAGGGAGAGGATTCATAGGATGGGGTAGGATTAAGGGAGCATATCTGGCAGCGACTATGGCATCCATTCTATTTAGAGGGGGATTAGCACCAGCCATAGGAATATTAGGTGGAGGAGAACTGGGAGGAGAAGGAGTGTGAACAGGGGATATCGGGAATGAGCTTCTGAGTGGAATGGGAAACAATAGGGGATTTAGGGAGCAGGCTAACGGGCTTAAGTCAGCGGACGCTCCTCTTTGTGCAGAAGTGGCAATAGTAACAAAAGGAGGAGTGGTAAAGCTAGGCATGGGGAAATCTTCTGTGGTCCTGGGTCTACGCCAAGTTACAGCTTCAGGGGAGAGGGGAGTGACAAGGATTTGTCCCTTCGATCTGAGACCAAGAGGGGAAAACTCAGCAGGAACACTCCCGAAATTTAGGAAACAGGAAACTTCAGAAAAAGGTTTGTTAAGAAACTGAGGAGGAGAAAATGGAGTTCGTACAGAAGGAGATGGTGGGTTACCTGGTTCGGCGGTGGAAGCTTCTCCTTCATAGGCCTTTCCTTTTCTGAGAACCACCTCCAGCTCAGTTTCAGGTGTAGCTAGAGGCAACTGTGGATGGGACCGCGTGTGCCTGCCTCTGAAAGCCACAATTAACACGGCAGGTTCACCACAGTGGAGTCGTCACAATGGAGTCACCAGGTGCACAGTATCAATCTTCAAAGGCTCTGATACCTGATGCACCTTCAGAATCAGAGGCTCATTGTCGTTCAATCCCGGGGAAAGTTTTCAACTTCGATCCCCGACAACGGCGCCAGAAATGTTAGCGTCAGAAGTCACTCCTGGATTGCTTGCAGGCACAGAGCCCAACGCCCATCAGTTTTATGTCACGATAGTTTTAATGGGTGATCAAATGGGTAGAGACTCAGGAAGATATCGCTCTAACTCAGAAACTGAGTCCGGTATGTAAGGAACAAAGGAGGTCTTGATCTAACTTCAGTCAGTGAGTTGATTTAAAGATGAGTAGGTTGAAGACTTGGTGAGAGGAGTGAGAAAACTACCTCAGGCAACAGGCCTTTCAACAGTTTGTAGAAGAAAAACTCTGAATGCAAGATCCTCTTGGTTCAGGGCTTCGAGAAACTGAAAGGGGGACTTGACTGGATCCTCCAATTCCAAGTTGTTCAACGCTAAGAAAATCATAGGGACCGATTAGAAACAATGAAACTGTTACAGTGATCCAACCTACATCATCCTATAACAGTTACAACTCGACTGGATCCTCCAATTTCGAGCTGCTCTAACATAGTGTAAACAAAGACGTGAAAGAAACTGACCTTCATAAGGTAAGAAGTCTCAAGAGTCCATGCATAACTAGAATAACAATGCTTCATTAAAGTTTTACAATCGGGAGCGTCGCTCAACCATCGATGGATTACAAAATACAAAGACCGAGTCTATATACTCAGAAAAATTCACCTAACAGAGGCGTGCTCAGTCATCCAAGGTATGGTGTCCCTTTAGTCAAACTCTGACAGATATTCTTCGTCAGACTCCACCTTAATTGTGCATGGCTCCTGAAAGGGGAGTAGCTGAGCCATTAAGTGTCGAGTTAGCATGTGCAGACCTCTCTGGCTAGTCGAGGACTCGACATGGCGTCTTTGGAAAAAATCAGTACACAGGACCCTCTCAAGCAGACAGCTTTCCAGATCCTACATACTTTACACTTAATGAGTGAGGAGAGGTTTCAACCACCCCCTCTCACCTTCATTTACTCCAATCAAGAACCAGGATTGAGATTGAATCAGATGGCACCTAGAGATCGTGATGATCCCTTCTGAGACTAAACTCGACGCCTTTGGCCCCTCTTGCACAGCTTTTTTATTTCCCAAGTGACCACGGGCTGTGACCCTACATTTATTCTCAAAGGCGCTTTCGACGTTCGTGAATAGGAAGGAGTTGATCCATGCTTATCACAGACACGATGAGAGAAACACCGAGATGGCTTAATTGGGTGCCATGTGTCCCTCTCAGATCTGATGGTCCTGAACTCACTTCGCGATACTATGGGCCCGGGTCCTGGACGCTCTTGGCACTTCGCTTCTCGGGGATATGAAGGAGTTGCTCCTTGTTCTTTGAAGTCGCGATGGGAGAAAAGGTGAGGAGCCTAATCGCGCACCAGGCGTCCTCTTTGGATGGACGGTTGAGACTGCTCCGTGATACTGCAGGCCCGACTTTGTGCGCTTTCGACGCTTCGGGGTTCGGGGTTTCAAGATGTAGAACGACATGGAACCCTCACCCTTCGNATGTGTCCCTCTCAGATCTGACGGTCCTGAACTCACTTCGCGATACTATGGGCCCGGGTCCTGGACGCTCTTGGCACTTCGCTTCTCGGGGATATGAAGGAGTTGCTCCTTGTTCTTCGAAGTCGCGATGGGAGAAAAGGTGAGGAGCCTAATCGCGCACCAGGCGTCCTCTTTGGATGGACGGTTGAGACTGCTCCGTGATACTGCAGGCCCGACTTTGTGCGCTTTCGATGCTTCGGGGTTCGGGGTTTCAAGATGTAGAACGACATGGAACCCTCACCCTTCGATCTCCTGAATGCCAAAATGCCGACGTGACTAGATCTCGCGCCACGCGTCCTTTGGATGGACGACTGCTATCCTTTCTTGTATGAAATATGGGCGCTATCCATCGCGCTAATCTCGGTGCAACTACGCTAACCGCGATTTCCCACCGACCATCGATCTGCTCCTATGGATGAATCCGGAAAGTCGACAATATAATTTCGCCCGCTTACTTTCTTGGAAGCCTGAAACAAGATTTTTCCGTGTTGCGCTTGGGCGCTTCTTGTGCAACTCGCAGACTTGAATACTCTTGTGCCCAGGACAAGAATTGTTACTAACAGAAAGTAAATTTCACTTGAAATGAAATCTAAATTGATAAGCAAGTAAAAAACTAAGATAAATACTAAAGAACAAGAGCTTTTTTTTTATCGAAGTCTAACTTCAAAAAAATTATTCTTGCTAATATTGAGATTTCCAAATGAAAAACAACTTAATTTAGTCTTTGGCTTACAAGCAAACAATTTCAAAAAAGAAAGCCTCTATTGGTAAGTAAAATAATAGGGGTTATAGGGAAATGATTTCATTTAGTAAGATACTTGTCAATTTTGAAATAAATGACATTTTAAAATAACAAATAAATCTAATTTGTAGTTGTAACAGAAAGAAAAAAAATGAATGCTAGAAAATTAAAGGCAATGGCTTCTTACACAAATCTAGCTCTAGGACAACTACTAGGTCAAGGGTGTATGCTTCTCTTTATCTGAGATCTAAGAAAATATATATGACCAATGACTAACCAACAACCTAGGGTTCATATTCTAATCCTATTATAATATAAATATGAAACTATAATTCGAAAGAAATATGGCTAGGAAAGGTACTAGAAACCCTAAGGTTTTTTTTTATCAATCATAAAGTTTTTCTTAAATAAAATAGATAGACTATAGAAAAACAATTCAAAAATAAACCTACAGGTCCTAACGAACACTTAAAAAGATGAAATAAACCTTAACATCTAAAAAACTAAGTTTTGGGAGCCCTTGCAGGAAATCACTTGGAAAGTTGTGTTGGCAATGCAGATTCTGCCATTGTCCCTACATTGGTCAACATAGATAATAGCCCCAATAATTACATTGGTCAACACAGATAATAGCCCCAATAATTACGTTGGTCAACACACTTAATGAACCCAATAAGTGCATTGACACCTGAGGGTTTTAGAAAAATTGTGAACTGGTGTCTTAAGCATATATGAGTGGTTTCTGACACCTAGTTCCTGCAAAACTTTGCACAGAAAGTAACAGGAAACAAAAGTGCTCCTAAAAACTCAAAAAATGGAATGAAAAAAGAGAGGAAATGGGTTTATTCACACACCTTACAACCAAGGATCAAGAGATGGATCATATCTCTAGTGGAGTTGCCAATCAATTGTGTAAATTTTATAACAAGGGTTAGCAGATCTACACATCTAATGGTTGTATCTAGATCATAGATAATAATAAAGTAATTAAAATAGAAACCATTGTATTAATTGGAAATTTTCATCTTCATGTCTATTCTATTCATGTTGAAAGAAACAAAATGCAACAAAATAAATATACCAGAACATCAAATCTATGAAAGAATGAACAAATATTCCATTATCCAATGAAAAACTTTTACAATACAAGACCTATGAGGAAGCTCCTTGAAGAGAATGGTCTCCTTGGTGTCCTCCTTGGGAGGGTACTTATTGTTTCCCGAGTGTATGGCTTCGCTTCTCTCCTTTGTGATAGAAAGTGATGGTGAATGTGGCCAAAAGATCCGGGGAAATTTCAATAACATTTCACTACTTTCAATGGATGGAATATGGAAAATGGAGGTGACATAATGAATTTATAATAAAAATAGTGGTTATCTTTGATATGGTTGTGGTAATAAAATATTATTATTTGTGTGTATCAATTTTAACCATTAATTTTAGGGCTTTTATTTATTTATTTATTGTTATTTTTTTTTTCTGAGTAATTTCAAGAGGAAAAGGTCATAAAAGTGTTTTTTGATTTTATGAAATGGAAATACCTTTAGGAAAAGTAGTTCCTTAGGTTATAGTAGTGGAAAATGATGTAAAAGTGGGTATACACATTGTTGGGTATGTGTTATATTATTTGCACGAGTAGTAGTGTCTACGTTGTGTCGGGCGCGTAAGGGGGTTTGAGGAGGGGTGCAAGGGGGTGATAGCCCCCTGCATGGGGGTTTGGGGGCAGTGCCCTCGAGAATTTTTTTCTTCTTCGCGAAACATGTCGCATTTTTTCCTCAATTTCTGTGTCCATTGTTGGGTTGTTTTTCGGCACATGGTTTTTGTCGATGGTTTTCTATTTCCGGTTAAGGAATTAAGGTTGTTGACTAATCCAGGTCATTGGGTTAGGGTTTTGGATGCCGCTGGCTCCTATATGTATATTGTATTGTAAACAATGTATCACAATGAATGAATATAGAATATGTTGGTTTTCCCGATTTGGGTTTCCAGGGGAAAAATATCTGTGTAATGTTTGTATTTGCCATTGTATATTTTCTGTTCTTTTACTAAAAATCTGTTTGCAGTAAATATTGTACAAAGTTAAAATCTACACACATATGATGCCCATACTGTGAATAATACATTTCGATAAACCTGAATTTTTAATTTAAGTGATAAACTTTTGAGTGACAACAACTAGACTTAAAATTTATATAAAAAGTCAACTAAGTTAAAAAAACTTATAGGACATAATATAAATATAGTTAAGAAAACATATCAAATAATCAACTCTTAAATTATAAGTTTATTATTTAACTTTCCAAAAAGCTATGTTGCATATCAATTGAATCTCCAACAATAATGACATAGACAATTTGAGCAACCATACTTTTCTCTTACAAGAGAAACATTATAACTTTATTCCTACAAATAATACAAGTAGTGCCAAGTAAGAAAAGTTGCATCATGAAGAAAAAATTTAAAAACTTGTTCATCACCTTAGTGGCCTCTCACATAATCAACAAGATGTTGAAATTGAAGAGGATTATACTTCATACTACCAACCACGAGCTTATTTTTTTTTACAAGATAAATTAACATTTTTTATGAATCCAATGTCAAGATTCAAGAATAATAGAGCCAATTTTCTACTTACACACATAAGAAAAAGGAAAGCGAAAAAAATATAATATGGACAACACACCAACATGTTTTAAGGATGCTAAAAATGAAAAAAAAATTAAAGTGGTTACCAAGCTGAACTTTTCATTCTAATTTCCATTGCAAGAAAGACCAACATGGAACTAGAATAAGAACTAAGTACAATAATGATAATGACCACCGTTAAAGAGAATTCAATCAACTAAAAATTCGGACTCGGTTCTTGGTGTGGTTTGGCCACGTACAAGTATAAGGCAATTTTGGGAGAATTATTTTTGACATATGGAGATTTTTTTGCATGTGGTAATTCTATATGAAGCATCACTTAGCAACAAAAGAAATGGAAGTCCTTTTAAAGTATTTTATCCTATGCTAAAGCTTGTTGAAAATCCAAGTCTAAGAAAGTTACAAGATAAAATTTAGTGGTTAGATATTTGTGTAAACTTTGTTATTGCAAGGTAATGTGTTCTATAAGTGTTAGTTTTATGTATTTTTGCTAAATTCTTTAAAAGGTGTTTTAAGAATAAAGAACACATTTTTATTCAAAATTTTATCAATTTCTAAATAAAAAATGTGTTACTTGTTTTATAGAATTTTTTTCAAAAAAATTTTTATAATTAAAATGAAAAAGACTTTTTAATATTTTAATATTTATAATTTTCTAAAAAAAACTTCTTTCACATATACAACTATAAGTCATATAGTTTATTATATAAAACTGTACATAAAGAAGTACAAATCTATCTTTTACATATTTATTTAGGAATCATTTTGCTCAAAAGGATGAAACCGACTCATTTCATTTAAAAGAAATGTATTTATGAATATCTTTAATCTACATTAAGATAAAATGTTGTTGATACTTTGACTAAAAACTTTGTCCATACAATAACTATTGATTTTTTCCAAGCTAAACATCACCTTYTTACATGAAGTTGGAATTTGGTAAGGCAAAAAGACCATTCGAATTAGCTTCCTATTTTCTTCATAGGATGAAGGTTTTGATACTTTGACTAAAAACTTTGTCCATACAATAACTATTGATTTTTTCCAAGCTAAACATCACCTTCTTACATGAAGTTGGAATTTGGTAAGGCAAAAAGACCATTCGAATTAGCTTCCTATTTTCTTCATAGGATGAAGGTTTTGGCTTTTCAAATTGCATAATAATATAAAGACATACAAACGCAAATGTTAGAATTGACAAAACATTCCAATTATATGTAACTTGGCCTCTACTTTTCTCCTAAAAAAGCATCATGGTTTTGAAACTTGTGAAGTATGTATTATGGTCAATGCCCTTTTCTTGAGTGGAAAAATCTTTCCTGATTTTGTCCAACGAGCCAGAAATAAGAATAATGGTCAAGATATTAAATATGGTCATTTTCTATTACAATGATTTTATTTATATACAGAAATAATATGAAGATTGGAAACATAATTTTGGGGTCCAATTTTGAGATGAAGAAAATCACACACTCGTTTTTTTTTTAATTCTCACTATTCAGTAAAGTATGATATGTTATGTAAAGGACAAAAATTTTAGCCAATAAAGGATGAAAATTTCAGCTGGGATGTCCACAATCATATCGTGGCACTTATGTTTGTAAAATTACAACAATTCAAAATATAATAAAATTACAACAATTCAAAATATAAGGTAAAGGCAATATGTCCCTATGTCTAATAGGACCCCTGAACCTATTGTCATGAAAAATATAATGGATACTAATAAGAATCAGCTTAAGTTGAAGCTTTAGGTTGTTCTTCCATGATGGATTGATGTTTATGAATATTCTATAGGTAACGATTTATATGTCTATCTTGATTCTTGCTAATGATGCAACAAAGAATTCATTATTTAGCTAAATTGCAGTAGTATGTTAATTTACAAAACATGTTTCTTGATCAAATGCCATGTCAATCAAATTATTTGTCACTTAATAAACCTTGTTACATTTACTTGTCAATTTGAGTTGTAGACTTGTGAGTTGTAGACACAATATGTGCAGGTAAAGGAATAAAGTCTAAGCTACCCTTATCTACTCATAAGTTAAAAGAGTCACTCTACAATCCAATCAAACATCAAATCTTAAGGGAAGAAATTCAAAAAGGAAATCTCATAAAGTCTAACTTTTATTCACATGATTAATGCTAAGCATGGCAAGAGTTAAATGGCTCTACATATTATGTCCAGATTAATTGTCTATGCATAAATATGTAAATGATTTGATCCCATCTTCAATACCAGCCAGTGAATGTTTAAACCATCTATTTGTAAAGGAAATTAGAATACTTATAAACAAACCATGCTAAAAAATCATTGACTAGTTATTTGATCTAAATCCCCTTGAGAAGTTTATGACATAGTCTTTCACTTAATAGATTTAAGTGTTCTTGTGATTAGAGATAAGGATAGATTCAATGACTAAGGAATTCAAGTTATTGTGCTCAATCAAACAAATATACTATACCAATCAAATGTAAAGACAAATGGCACTGATGTTACTTACTCACACCACACAATTAATCTATGCTCGATCTATGCAGTCTGAAAACGTCACTTCAACTAATGCTAATCATGGATTTGTTGATTTAATGGGACATAAGTAAAGAGTGCAAATGATTACGAAAAATATTGAAATACTGATTCACGAGTTAAGACAATAAACCTTTGCTACCAAAGAATGGAGTTATAGTCTTGAAAATAGTAATTGCAGAAACAAAACGTCACACACGATTTACCTAGTTATGGTACAAAATAGCTCTGAGATCTAGTTTGGTGGGCCCTCCCAATAGACAACGAGCTAATTAGAAGACAATCTCACACAATCATAATAAACACATTGATCACGAAAGTCACTTTGGAATTAATCATATGCAAATTAAATTACAACAAGAGTCTCAACATTGATACATTTCTTAAAAACTGAATCAACATAACGATAATCTCTAGGTTCACTCTCTCACTACAATATTAACTTATAAATATATAGAGGCACATTCTTCCCACAATTACAACAGACTTATTGTACAAATCACTTCCCCTATTCCTCATGAACATAATGATAAATTTAGACACTCGAGAGGATAGTTATAACCATCAGATCGCTCGTTTGCTAATCAAGGAAATCAAAACGGTCTTCATACTATTCATATGACACATATTGCATACAAATAATATCCTCCATATTGTGAAGATGGATCTTGTTGGTAGCCTGCACTCAAGGGAATCGACTGCACATTTGACCAAAGGATCGTGCCTCATGAAGCGAGCCTGGGTGTGATATTAGGAACACCAAATGATCTTTGATTGGTCCTCTTCAAAACCCAGGTGGTCGATATGAAACAGGAACCTCATAAGTATACAAACAAACACCTTCACATATCAAAATGCACTGTCAGTACCATAAATGAATGATGGTACCGAAAATGAGCAGAGCAAAACATCATTGGCAAAACATGTTCTAGACATTCAATCTAATTTATCAAAGACATAGGAAATCAACAAGAACATGCAATATTTACCTCTTATAGCTTGTCAAGGGTGTTTGGATGTAAGAACACAAGAAAACATGGAAAGAAGGGTAATAATATGGTACATAAGTTAGGTAAAGGTGGTAAAAAAAATAACTGATAAGTATAAAATGTGTCAAAACCATGAGCGAACAGGCCACATCTACAAAGGATGGTATACTTTATAGTAGATACAATTGTCGTTAATGTAGCTCATGTAGCTTCCCTGAAGTGTTTCCTAGAATTCATAGAAGATGCGGAGCTTTGTATACTTTGGAAGTAGAGTCTATGCAAGAAAGCTTGAGGCAATAATTGAACATGTTAGACTTTGATTTTTTTGAATAAAGGGGACCTAATATCTTATTTTCATAAATTTAACATTAGCATGTTTATCACTTATATTAGTAATTACTTTCAGATAATTAGTACTACTATTCAGAGGGTTCTACTAGCTATTTTTTACTATGCAAAAAAAATCTTTGTAAATAGAACAATTTAATCTTTGTTTTTGTTATCCTCTCCTAGTTAATAGCCATATGTTTTCAGTATTGTTGCAGGTGTGTTTCCTTTTGATTAGATTTTGGGGTCTCTCTACCTTCTAGAAACTAAATTTTATAGTACATATGAATTGAGATACTCTTTCATATAGGAGCATGATCTTTTATGGAAATTAAAGATCTTGAATGATTTTGAGCCTTCACCTTGTAAGTGATATGCTTTCATTTTTCTATACTAATCCATTCTTGTATAGTCCTTGGAATTTATTATTTATTGATGGAATCCTTAGGAATTACTTCTAAGGTAGCTACTATTGCAGTTAGTAAAATAACACTTGCCAATAGTTCCAGTGAGATAAGAAAAAAATTTACTAGAGTAATTGATCATTGGTGAAGGAAACTACAAAACAAGATTATCAAGGAGCCAAAGGTTTTGGAAATGTTAAAGTGGGAGGTAGCTAATCGAATATCATCTACTTCAAGTGCTAATGTTTTTTCTTCCAAATGCATGAATATTGCAACCAAATTAAAATTTAGGGAGGAAACTTTTGGTTCCTCTACCAACATCCCTTTTGCACAAAACTACTATGTAAGTGCAATGGGAAGATGATTCTTAGCCCAATATAAAAAAAATATGGGTGCTAAGTGGAAAATTCATTTTCCATCTTGTAGGATGGGAGGTTGTACATGAATAATCTTTGATGATAAGAATTTGAAGGCTTATAAGATTGCAAGATTTTTCCATCGAGTGTCATATTATTGATGACATGGCACTCTTTTGAATGAAACAAGGATTTTTTTGTGGGTTCACTTGACATATATATGTCTTCTAATTGAACGTGTTAGAAAAATGGGATAGCAGAGAAATAAAATAAAACAAATGTGGAAATGAAACACAAAAGATACACTTGATACAATAGAGCCACGGATATACGTGGTCCACCCAGTGTGGGATACATCCACCAGAGAAATTGTCAGGTTCTTCCTTTTTATTATCCAGCAAAATGAAGGGATATAACCTACAACACACCCATTGTAACTTCCTATTCTTTCTCTCACAGTCTCCTCTCAGAATACAATATTCGCAATACAATTACCTCATAAAAGAGGGTTTCCTTCTATGGAAAAAATCCCTAAAAATAACTTCTACCATCATATATGTGACCTTATAATGAATGCTCTAGATTGACTACAAAATTACAATATTTTACAAGGCAATTTTTCCCAAATTTTCACTTCAGGGGTGCTTCCCCTGAATCCCCTTCCAGGGGGGGATACAAAAATTGTCACCATCCCCCCTGACCCCCCAGTGACATTTGTTGGGGGGGGGGGGGAATCCCACACACACCCCCCATTAGGGAATGGGGTCCAAGCACGATTGAAACAAACCTTTGAATTAGAAGGATAATCAAGCTCCACAACCAACAGAAAGCACCTTGACCAAAATATACAAGAATGTTCCTACAGGAGGCTTTGATGCAATTTTATTTAAACCTGGATAAACATAAATTAGTTTCATCTTATTGGATGAAGAAAAATTTTATCCACTCATGATTAAAATTGGCTTACTCCATTGTTCATTTTCTCTTGATGTCTATTGATGCCTACTGTCTCCATGGAAAACATTTGGATTTACATGTGAAATCTAGCAAAATGCTTTATACCACATCACAAAAAATTTAAATCAATTGTTGGATTTAAACATTATCAAAACCGGAGATACATGTTCTGAATGTCAAACAAATATATGCATGCCTAAGGAAAATACACCAACTTGTAACAACTCAATGAAGCATGGAACTTTTGAATTTGACTGAAAAGTTGATTCATGTTATAGAGTAGGATGTCGTTGTCCTTATATGCAATTGAAACATGGACTTTCAAGAAAAAATAAGGTTTGTCTAGTGAAAATCCTACTATTCATGTGGAAATATTTAGTTAAAATTGGGTTATGAAAAATAGAGACAATCCTTTTAGAGTTTATGTCTCCTTTGAGATGACAATTAACTATGTGCAAAGATCTATGGGGTATCTGACATTCATGGTTTAGAGTTGTAGCACATGGAATTTCAAATACCATGGTTGATATGATTGAATTTCTATAGAGAAAATAAGTGCATTGAAGTTTATATTTGAGTTATTTTAGGAGGCTATAGAAATTATTTTAGCAAATTTGAGAACTCTAATGAAGGAAAAAGTTAAGAGAAATTGTTCACCTCAAATGAAGCTCACTTTTTAAAAAATTATTACTATTTATCATGTTTGAGTGGAAAATCCTTCATGCTTTTATTTAGTGATCCAAAAACAAGAATAATAGCCAAAATCCAAATCATACCTGTCATTATGGTTGTCCAAAACTCTTTTGAGAAATTCTCCTTTGATAGCAATTTCTTATGAAAATAGAATTTCCTTTGCCTCTCTAATACAATTCAAAACAAAATAAAAACCCAAAATTGCTTTGTAGCTTGAAACCAGAAAAAACCAACTAGGCTATTCAATTTTAAATCAATGCCATACCACCAATGATGATGGTTGGTTTTTAGGAGGATGGTTGAATCAATAATTGGATCCATACCACCAATGAAGATACCATTGTTCATATATGTCAAATATCTTCCTTTGATGGATTTTAGGTCATCCCACTCTTGCATTTCTAAGGCCACATGACCCATTAATCATACATTACATGGAAGAGACATTTCTTGAGATTCGTTAAGTTCAGAGAGAAAAGAAACCATCAACCATATAAGGATGGGATCAACTAACAATTGAAAAATGTGAGTCTATTGCAAGAAGATAAAAGAGAGTCTACTCATTTGGTGGGTTGAAACAACTACCAAATGGAATGAATTGAAATGACTTTCCCCATAGGTGGATTGAAATGACTACCCTCATCGTGGATTGAAAAGGGAAGAAAGAGTGGGTTGAACAATCTCCTATGAAATTCAATCATGTTAGGTCTCTTAAAAAGTTAACACGGAATAATCTCTCAAGTTTCACTATTCAATAGCAACCCTCCATGGGAGGAGGGAAAATGGGGTGCTAGGGATTCACTATTCACGATGGGAGGAGCACAAGAGGAGGAAAAATGAGGTGGATTAGAACTTCCCAACATTTTATATTTTCCACCCCCCTCACTCAAATATTTAGTGCTCCCCACCAATACCTATATCGGTGCCTAAGAATAACCATCCCCCCCCCACAACCCCTTATTACTCATCAATATATTGCCTTAAGTTTTGACCCATTTTTATACCCCCTTTATGAACATATGTGTTAATGTATTTCCTACTCGATGAAATCCCCATGACCATGGGTGACCTTGTTGAATATGGATACCCATGTTTACTATGGTTGACTATGGATGACATGGTTTACTATGATTTACTATGGTTATATTTGGTTCACCATGGTTGTCTATGTTTGAACATGGTGAACCACAATTGACCATGGTTAGATTTGGTTGACCATGGTTGAGTTGGTTTACTATGGTTTCCTATGATTGGCATATATGGTTGGCTTTGTTTTATGTTTAATTTACTATGGTCGACTTATGGTTGACTTTGGTTTATGTTTGGTTTACTATGGTTAACCTTGGTTGACTTTGGTTTACTATGGGTTCACTATCGTTGAGTTTCATTTGCTATGGTTGTCCATCTTTAAACATGTTTGACTTAGGTTGACTATGATTCACTTCTGTTGACCATGGTTGTTCATGGTTTTCCATGGTTTAACGTGTTGAGTATGTTTAATGATGCAGACCCCTACACTCTCAGAGCTGCATGACCTCCCGGTCAAGGATCTTAAAATATCTGAGCCAAAACGGCTCTTCGGTCCTCCAATAGGTCCTAAACAAATGACACGCAGGTCCCTTTGATGTTGTTGCAGGTTTAAGTGACCTGCGTAGGCATTTTCAGACACTTTTGGAAACACCAGATTTCGAGTTCTAACTCTTATTCTAGACTCTTCTCCAATATGACCACGAACTATGGCCTCGGGCCAATCTCTTCTCGGATTTGTGCTGTGATAGTTCTGGATGTAGTTGCCTCCCTTTTCCCAATCTCCGAATCAACGAATTTCAATAACAGGCGCTAGCTCCTTTGTACTAGGCCCCTTTCCCTTGTGACCTCGGGCTATGACCCGAGTTTTAATCCAAAGTGTGCTAAGTCTTCGACACTTTGGCCTTCAACAATTTCTCTTTTCTCTAACACACAATGCTTGCAAAGCACCGAACACCAGATTGAGGGAATCTCGATCGGCTCTCCACCCGTCCTCGCGATTTGACGGTTGATGGCATTTTGACCTTCGAGCCCTCATAGTTTTTCAACTTTAGTTGTCACCAATTCCTTCAAACCCCAAATAGGTGAACAAAACTCACGCTAGAATCGACGGTTCTCGCTTATCCAACAACCAACAACTACGATCAAATTCGGAATTCCATCCTTCGGGAGTTCCGAGTGTTGAGTTCTTCTTCTTCCTCTTTGTGACTTTCTTCCAGAGTGTCTTTCCTCGAAAGTATCATATCTTCCGACACATGTATTTCGAGGTAAACGACCTAGATATGTTTCGGCACTTCAAAACTTTGGAAATTCACGCTCCATGGAAATTCACGCTCCATGCTACTACTCACCAAGCTCACCCTCTGACGTGCTCCTCTTCTGAGGGAACTGATCCTCGCCACACGTCTTCTTGACTCAATGGCCTGGATTCATTCTGTTGTTCGGACTTTGGTGATTTCAATTGGTCGTCCACAGGACATAACTCCCTATATATTCTAACGCCGAGACGCTGAACAAGTTCTCCTACCTTCACGTGCCTCCTTGTAGATCAAAGACTAAGATGCCTTTTTGGGACTTCAACAACTTTCGATTTTGCGCTAATCCTTCCTCCCGGATATCTTCTCCTCCGAACGGGCAATACACTGACATATATCATCCTCTACCTAAACAATCCAAATAGACTTCGGATTTCGCAGCATCAGACTCAGAGATTTCTTCGGAAGAATTCTTTATGTGCACTCCTTTCACTTCACAATCCAAATCGATTCGACACTTAGTTGATTTTAGATCTTGTGCACTCCTTTCACCACTGGAACTAAAGTTCCCGTTGTCTCTCCTGAGCTTCCCTGAATCAATTCCATGCCCTGTCAATCCACTCCTTGTGGACAAATATGTACTCCTTTCATTCGAGCTCTCAGAAGAGAAACGTTTGAACTTAATCAACACTTCATAAGTCCATATGCTCAACTATGAACAACATACATAAGCATAATTAAATAAACACACAGAGAACGTATCATTCGTTCAAATACACACTGAAATGAACATTGTCCAAGATTTTGGAACAATTTTTGTCTGTTCTTTTCATTCATGAAGCATTTATATACATAACCCAGTTCTTCACTGTCTTTTGACTCTCTATGTCTAACTGCTACTTCTAACTTCTCATCCTCTATATTCACACTCTATTCTCTACTACTACAACAATACAATATAGAAAAACTTATCTATGGAGAGGCTTCTCGAGCTCTTCTCTGTCCTATCTGAATTCTATCCCATCATCGTCCTAGCGGTTACCTACTTATTCATATTACAATCAATGTGAGTTGTTAACATATAAGAGTTGACACTCTACACCTGCAACACCTTACTATCGTATAAGAATTTACATCATCCTTCCGTTCTCAGGTGATGACCCATCTTTACAAACAAAGTATTTAAAAAGATGATATTTTCAAAATATCTCAACAACCCGCTCTGCCTCTATTAAATGTTGATTTGAAATTTTTGTACGCTGAGGTGTCGAATTCTATCTCCACACTCGACCTCTTTGACTTTGATGGCGATGCTCGTGCATTGATAGAAGTATTTGTAAGGATAACCTCATTCAAGAGTTCCTTCCCACTCATGAGAAGTATACGTGAACTAGCCTCCTTTGATTCCTTGTCTTCTATTGGCAGCAACATGTTTGTTCTACCATTCTTTTATAGGGTGTAAGTATTTTTCTTCCCATCATGTATGACATTTATATAAAATTTCCATGGTCTCCCCAATAGAATATGACAAACATCCATAGGAATTACATCACATAAAATCTCACTCCTATAGCCTCCTATTTTAAATTCAACTTTGCATTGTTGACTTACCATTACTTGATGTCCTTTCTGCAACCACGATACCTTGTACGGATTTGGGTGTGCAATTGTCTCCATCTTCAGTTTCTCCACCATCTCTATGGATACTAAATTGTCAGTGCTCCCACTATCTATGATCATATTGCAAACTCTGTCCTTTGTCTTGCAAGAAGTCCTAAACAAATTTGTTCGTTGAACTGGTTTTTCAGTCTCCTTCTTTGGCTTTAGAAGAACTTTCCTTATCATAAGGTTCCTTCCTCCTTCTGATGCTTCTGCTTCCACATTCTTCTGAGCTTCAGAAATGTGTGCTTCTCCTCCTCCTTCTTTATTTCTCTCAGTGCATTCCCAATACTTGTTTCCTGTCTTTCCATAGGCATAACATCTGACTTCACCTCCTTTGCCTCTTCCTCTTCCGCGAGGAAAAGAGTTTCTCCCTCCGTGCTATCATTCCTTAGAATTTCCCCCTTTTTCAGGGTGATTATGATGCTTTCTAGCCTCTTGCTTTGGCTTCTAGACCTTCTCTCGAGAGGTTCCCTTACCTTTGCTTGAATTTCCTCCCCTGTTTCATTGGCTTTGTCTTTTGGCCAACTTTTCTTCAGATTGCAAGGATACTTGATAAGAATCCTCAATTGTGCCAACTAAAATCATGATGATCTCCTTTTCTATCTCGTATCTCAACCCATTTATGTACCTAGCTATTTTCTCATCATCATTTTCTTTCTATCCAGCCCTGATATTCAGTCTATAGAATTCTTCGGTGTACTCTTTCATTGATAATCTTTTCTCTCTCAGGTTCTGTAAATTTCTGAACAGATTTATCTGATAGAATTCCTTATGTGCACTCCTTTCAACTTAGGTACCTCTTTCAACTTAGGTACCATCCTGTCCCAACTTTTGATATTTTGCTTGCCTTTGCATCTGCAATCATCTTGTATTTCATCCCACCATAACGTTGCATGACCTTTCAACCTGGTTATTGCATGGTTCACATTCTTTTATTCTTCAATTTCTTCATAATCAAAGTATTTATCCATAGCACATACCAAATCTAACAATTCTTCAACTTCCAAATTGCCTTCATACATCAGGACTTCATTTTTTCTCTAGATCCTATTCTTGAAACAACTCTTAGCAGTCGTTCTTCCGCATGTTCTCCTTATGCAGCTCCTTCTCCTTCTACCTCTTCACTTTCATATTCATTGACTTCACCAACATCTGGTGCTCTCCTCTGTGTTGTTTCCATGGCATCCAATCTCATTTTGAGTCACCTCATTTCTCCTTCCATTTCTGGATTCGCTCTATGCCTTCAAGGTGGCATTATTCCACTGCTTTTATTTCCCTTCTCTGACTTAGTGCTATCAAACACGACTCCTTCACCTTTTCTTGTTGTCTACAAGCAAATTCACACTTTGACACCACTTGATGGTATCAAACTTTCTCCTATGTCTCCTTTGCCTATTGTCTGCAAACAAAAATCAGGCTATTATACCACTTGATGTAAACCCCCTACACTATCGGGGCTACGTGACCTCCCGATCAAGGATCTTCAAATACATGAGTTGAATCGGCTCTTTAGTCCTCCAATAGGTCCTGAAAAAATCACACACAAATCCCTTTGATGTTGTCGCAAGTTTAAGTGACACGCGTAGGTATTTTTGGGCGCTTTTGGAAACACCATATTTTGAGTTCTAGCTCATATGCTAAACTCTTCTCCAATATGACCACGAACTATGGCCTCGAGCCAATATCTTCATGGATTCATTCTATGGCATTTTTGTATGTATGTTCCTCACTTTTCCCCGATCTCCGAATCAACGAATTTCAATAACAGGTGCTAGCTCCTCTATACTAGGCCCCTTTCCCTTGTGACCTCGGGTTGTGAACCAGGGTTTAATGAGCACTTGATTGATGTATTCATAGGAAATTTAAAGGATAACATTCAACATGAGGTTTTCCTTTGGGAACCCAAATCATTGGAAAATGCATTTAAGGTGGCAAGAAATGTTGAAAGTAAAAATATGGCTATGGCTACTAGAAGGACCAATCCTAACATCTATAGAGAGAACAATGCTCCTTCTTCTAAAACACCTCAAAAATTGGAGGAAAGAAAATAAAAAGGTTTATGCTTTAATTGTGACAGCAATTACAGTAAGGGACACAAGTGTGGTGAGAAGAAATTATTCTACATAGATTGTGAAGAGGAAGAAGAACAAGAACAAGAACCATCTCAAGATGAAAACGTAGAAGCAATTTTGTCTAAAGAGTTGACTCCCACGATATCGTGTAATGCATTGGCTGGAATTAGCACTCCTCAAACCCTCAAGACCGAAGGATACATCAAAAAGAAAAAGGTAATAGTCCTAATTGATTCTGGCAGTACTCATAATTTCATTCACTATAAATTAGCCAAAGCTCTAAATTGATTTGTATATCCAGCGCCATAGTTTCAAGTAATGATTGCAAATGGAGGAACTATCAATTGCTCAGGAAAATGCAATAAGATCAATCTTACTATGGGGGAATATGTAATGAATATTCCAATGATTTCTATACCCATGGGTGGTGCAGATGTTGTACTAGGAATCCA
>JASDQU010306581.1:205200-220749 GCA_032191745.1 Picea mariana | reverse complement strand
TGACCGCAGCTTTATCCTATCGGGGCTACGGGGTTTACAGTGATAATGTACCTACGCCCTTTGGACCCGCGATATGTCGATCCCCGACTTCCTCTATACTCCTTACACCTGTCCTTCACTGACTCCTGGTCATTTCTGGATCTGACGGTTCAGATTCATTCTGGATTCAATGGCTACGATTAAATCGTTATTTCAGAGTTTCTATTCCAATGAGTTCTTGACATATCAAAGTCCCGATCACCGATGTCTCTGCTGATGTCACACGTGGTTTGACACGTGTTAGGTCCTGCCACGTGTCACTCTGATTCATGAATTGCATGAGCCTAAAGTGTTAGATCTACCTGACACCTGTCATCCTCTGAATGTGCCACGTGTCACTTAGCTGACGTGGTCTGTTGATATGGGTCGAGTCGATGTTAATCTGACGATTCAGATTCCGTCGGGATTTTGCATATCGCGAAATCAGGGATTTCGTTGTAGAGTGAACTTTGCATTATGAAATCCCGATCCCCGAATTGCTGATGAGGCCTCCTGGCTACCACGTGTCCATACAAATGAACGGTCCAGATCCCTGCTTGATTAACGGTTGCGATCAAATCGCGAAATCGCATATCGCGATCTCAGGGTTTTCAATGTTAAGTGATTTGGATATTTCAAACTCTCTATCGCCGATTCTCCGATGGAGCCTCCAGGCTGCCACGCGTCCACATGAATAAACGGTCCAAATCCCTACTTGGTTTTAACGGCTACGATTAAATCACGATTTCGGGGTTTTCAATGTTAAGTGTTCTTTGCACTTTGAACTCGCGATCCCCGATTCTCCGATGAATTTATCTCTCTCATATCTTCCGCGGATCTGACGGTCCTAGTTCTTTCGGGAAATTTGGATGGGATCCAACGGTCACTGATTCTTCTTCCTTTTTCCTCTGTAAGTTCTTGCTGCGTGCGTTTTCTTCAAGGTTGTTCCTCCTGAGCTTTTACTTCCGAATCCCCACGGGGTTTTATCCTTCTTATCCTACTGTCTCTACTGTTGCCATTAATGACAACAACTATCACTGCATTCTATCCACTGAATTTGCCAACAATGTACCCAATCTCCCATTCCCTACCCCTCCCCCTTGAAAATATGGGGGGAACAATCCCATGCATCCCAGGAATCCTTAACCTTATATAGGTATGCAGAATCTTATGTGTATTGATGGACCTTCATACAACCCAGGTTGTAGAAAAGGACCCTCAACATCATACAACCCATATGGGCCTCCACAGTAGAGTAGCACATAGTATCTAATCCTTGGTCCTTCACCACCCAATTATATGCCACCACAGGCGCAATAGTAGCTTGGTGTCAGCTTTTTCCAACCTTAACCAGTACATTAGGTTCAAGCATTTGAAAAACTAATTGTGGTTAACCCTTCCACCCAGTAGAAAAACTCAAATAAGAAGGGAAAAAATAAATCCAGTGTTAACCAAGGACAAGGGGGGAACCCCAAACAGAAAAACCCTCCAGTAGGGGGAAATCCTAATGTTGGTAATCAAAACTAGAACACTGGAAACAACAATTCCCAGCAAGGAAAATGGAATAACAACAACCTCAAAACCAACTTCCCCTACACATAATGTGGTGAGTATGGAAATTATACTCACCACTTCCCCAAAATCATAGACTTCAAAAGGATGAAGGAATATATGAACACCCAAGGACCCCTTTCCCCACAAGATGCCCCACAAGTTTAGTAGAAATTGTTGGATTACTGAGAGGGGGGGTGAATCCATAATAGAGCAATAATAATCCTTTTTCACCAAAATACAAGTGTTATATCAATGTAGCATTATCATCCAATAGTTACAGAGTAAATAAACAATGAGAAAATGAGCAATCACACACATACACAGTACACCATTGTTTTTACGTTGAAACCCAAAGCGGGAGAAAACCACAGAATGTTTTTTCTTATATGTCTTGAAGAATTACATTCATTGGAAGCACCAAGTTCCTTTGTTTTCCATCTGCAACTGGAAGGAGGCTCCAACCCCCTAGTTTCTCAGGCTACAACTTTGATGTTCTTTTCTACAACCTGTTCCTGTAGAAATTGATACTTGATTGGAATGTGCTTTGTCTTGGAGTGCATCACTGGGTTCTTTGAGATATTGATGGATCTTTTATTATCAAAATAGATTGGAATGGGCTCATCATACTTAACATGTATATCTGACAAAGTTTGTTTCATCCAAAGAACATGTTTACAACATGTTGTTGTTGCAACATACTTTGTCTAGGATGTAGATAAATATATTGATGATTGTTTCTTGCTTAACCATGATACTAAACACTCACCCAACTAGAACGTTGATCCACTGGTGCTTCATCAGTCATCAATACAACCTGCCCAATTTGCCTTTGTGTAGGCAATAAGAGATATATTCTTTCCTTTTGGATACCATAATCCAAACTCTTTTGTTCCTTTGAGATATCTGAAAATCCTCTTCACTGCTAATACATGTGATTCCTTTGGTGTTGCTTGAAATCGTGCCACCTGTCCAACTGCCTACATTACATCTGGTCTGGGTGTTGTCACATATAGTAGGCTACCAACCATTGACATGTATTGCCTCTGATTTGTAGACTTTGAATCATCATCTTTGCTTAACTTGCAACTGGTTGGCATGGGATTGATAACTAGTTTACAATCTTCCATTCCGAACCTCTTTAGAATTTCTCTGGTATACTTGGTTTGAGAAATAAAAATTCCTTGGTTGCTTTGATGTATCTGAATTCTGAGAAAGAAGGATAGTTCTCCAAGTAGTGACATTTCAAATCCATTATGCATATACTTTGCAAATTTTTGTCTTAATCTTGATGTAGAGGTTGTTGTCTGCACTTCATTTTCTGTACCCTACATGTTGTAGATATTTATTCAGTCTAGAGTACCATGCTCTAGGATCCTGTTTTATACCATACAAGGCCTTCTTTAACTTACACACATAATTTTCGTTCTCTGACAACTGAAATCCTTCTGTTTGTTCAATGTAGACTTCTTCTTCAAGTTCCCCATTCAGAAAAGATGATTTTACATCCATCTGATACACTTTAATATTTTTGGAGCATGCATGAGCTAAAAGAAATTGGATTGCTTCCATTCTGACAACTAGGGAAAATGTCTCTTCAAAGTCGACTCCTTCAACCTATGCATATCCTTTACATACCAATCTAGCTTTGTTCCTTGTAACCTGAACATCTTCATTCAATTTATTCCTATATACCCACTTTGTGTCAATCACATTCTTATCCTTTGGTCTTGGAACCAATTCCCAAGTGAAATTTTTCTCTATTTGATCCAATTCTTCATCCATGGCCTTATTCCAAAATTCATCCTTGTTGGATTCTTCAAAACAGGTTGGTTCAATCATAGATGTGAGTGCTAGGTGCGTTTGTTCCAGTGAACGCATTCTTCTTCTAGTCTCAACTCATGCATCTTTGTTTCCAATAATCTGATCTGAAGGATGATTCTTTTGTACTCATCTACTAGGTGTTTTTGGAAGCACTTGTTGAACTTGATCTTCTTCTTTTGTTGGATCCTCTTGATTTTCCCCTTCTTTTTCATCTTTTTTTTTTTCTTCGTAAAGTTGTTCCATTGATTCATTTTCTTCTTCCTTTAATTCTTGTCTACCTGTTTCATCAATTGTTACATTGATGCTTTCCAAAAATTTGTTCAATCTCAAGTTGTAACACTTGTATTCTTTCCTTGTACTTGAGTAACCAACAAGTACTCCTTTGTCCAAACGAGAGTCAAACTTTTCCATTCTACCATCTTCTCTTTTGATGTAGCATTTGCTTCCAAAAACTCTGAAGTGCTTTACATTTTCTGGTCTTCCTTTCCATAGCTCCTAGGGATTTTTGTCAGTGTTGTTTTTTAGCATTATTCTGTTTTGAATGTGAACTATTGTATGCACTACCTATGTCCAAAAAATATCTGTCAATTTGGAATACATTAGCATTGTTCGATCCATTTCCTGTACTGTCATGTTCTTTCTTTCAACAACTCCATTCTGCTGAGGTGTCCTACCAACAAAGAATTGTCTTTTTATTCCATGACTGTTGTAGTAGTCCATAAATTCCTTTGAAGTGAACTTGCCTCCATTATCAGATCTCAAGAATTTGATTTTTTAATCCATTTCATTTTCAACCATTTCCTTGTAGATCTTGAAGTTTTCAAAAGATTCTGACTTATTCTTTAGAAAGAAAACTGCAGTCATTCTTGTATAATTATCAAATAATAACATAAAGTATTTCTCACCTTTTAAACCCTTTGTTATAGTTGGTCCAACTAGATCAGTATGCACAATTTCCAGTGGTCTTTTCATTGAATATTCCTTTGATTTGAATCTGGGCTTTGTTTGCTTTCTTTGTTGGCAATGCTTTCATAAATTGTTGATTGGTTTCGTGATCTGGGGCATTTCTCTGACTTCTTCTCTTTTGTTGACTTTGACAAGGTTATCTAAATGTATATGACCCATTCTTTTGTGCCATAGCCAACTTTCATCTTCCTTTCCTAGAAAACACTTTTCATTTCCAATTTCACTTAACACATATATGTTTCTTGAAGTTCTCACAGTTGTAGAAATCAATTTTCCTGAACCTTCTTTTCTTATCTCGTACTTTTGTGAATTGAAAGTAACCTTATGAACTTGGTCAAACATTTGAATCACACTTAAAAGATTATGTTTCATGGCTTCTACTAGTAGAAAATTTTCTCCATTTGTATTTTTGTTCCCAATTCTGACTGTGTCTTTTCCAATTATTTTGGTTGAATCATCATTTCCGAAGGAGAGTGATCCATCTCTTTCCTTTCTTAATGTAAGAAACATGTCTCTATCACATGTCTTATGTTTTGAACAGCCACTGTCAACATACCAACCACGTTTCTTCTTCTTAGCTTGTAGAGAGAGTGTGCATTCTTCATTGTTGTATTGATTATGCTTTCTTATCCATGTCCTTTTCTGAGGTTCTTGTCTATGATTGTTGTTGTTCTGTTGTGGTTCTCTAGGAGGGATTGTCATTCTGCAATCTTTGGCCATGTGTCCAAAGTTGTTACACTTGTAGCATTCCATTTCAGTGCTCAATGATTCAAACCTGTTGTAACTTATCTGTGTTTCACTAGGCCTTCTTGGATAACCCTTTTGTGTATGACTTTCAAAGTTGTTTATGTTCATGTTGTTAGATCTGCAATTCACATCTTTATGTCCAAAATTATTACATGCATAACATAAACCAAAAAACATAGTTTGATACCTGGGAGTTGAAGATCTTCTGAAAGAAGGTGCTCTTATGAATCCTTCTTCTTCCTGAGGCTTATATGTTTCTGTCGGTTGTTGATTCTGAAATATGAATCTTCTCGGTGGAGGAGTCTCTCTGTAATTTTCTCTGTAGACTTTTCTATCCCCTTTGATTATTTTTGCATAGCTTTTTGGATATGTTTCGTGTTTTGTTGTTTTTGAGCTTGATCCCTTTTCTGTCTGATTTTATCCAAGTCCGGACTTGTCATGATTAAGCCTTTGACTGTTGGTAATGTCATTCAAAACTTTTGAGTTTTTCTGCATATTTTTATTTTGAATATCCTTTCTTAATGTGACAATCCTTGCTTCCAAATTTTCAATGATCCTGTCTCTTCCTTCTAGTTGTTCTTTGAGTGCTTCTTCAATTCTTTTATCTTCTTCAATTTGAACCTTCAAATTTGTGATCATTTGTTCTAATTCCTGAGTGGCTTCTTTCTTGTCTAGTTCTGCTTGTAGCTTCTTGTTTTTCCTCTTTTCTCTTCTGATAACTTCCATGGCACTCATCAATTCCTCTCGGTAGTCAACTTTTGCCTCTTCAATTTCTTCTTCAGTTTCTTCATATTATACTTCAGAGTTTTCTTTATCAGAGTCTTGTACTTCCATGAATAGAACTCTTTCTGTCTCGTTGTCACTGACTTCATCTTCATCTGATGATGAGATGTCTTCTTTGGTGCATAGGCTTTTCTTGAAAACTTTCTTTGTGGTTCTTTTGCCTTTATAAAAAAATTTTATTTTTGAGTCACCTTCATCATTTCTCTTTTTCTTATGAGAACATTTGTTAGCAAAATGACCAATACCATCACAATTAAAACAAATTAAGGGAAGCTTACCTTTATACCTACCGTTGGTTCCCTTGTTCAGTCTTCTGACAAAGTTGGCCACTTCTTCATCATCTTTCGAGACGTCACTATTGTTTATATGTTCTTTTTATTGTTGTTTTTCCTTTTGCTTCGATCTTTTGGATGCTTTGAAGGCTTCTTCTTTTACATATGGATTTTCCTGTTCAATTATCATTTCATATGCAGTGAAGATTCCATATAGTTCATCCATGATTATTGAGTTTATATCTGCTCTTTCTTCTAGTGCTGATATCTTAGGGTCAAATCTCATAGGAAGAGATCTTAGTACCTTTTGAACGATTACAGATTCTTTGATTTCTTCTCCCAATCCTATGATTGCATTTATTGTTTCATCAACTCATAAAAAGTAAGCTGCAATATTCTCATCTTCCTTCATCTTAAGTTGTTCAAACTGACCTCTGTAAGTTTGAAGTTTTGTTGCTTTGAATTTTGAATCTCCTTCATAAATATTTTGAAGTTTTTCCCAAATCTCTTTAGCAGATTTACAATATGCAACTTTGGTGAATATTTTTTCATTTGGACCATTCAGAATTGCATTTGTGGCTTTGGAATTATTCTAACCGAGTTCACTACTTTGTCATTTGTTGGCAGAACTGCTGGTACTATGTATCCATCTACAATTGATTGTCAAATTTTAAATCCCTGTGCCTGTATATATGTCTTCATCCTTATGCTCCAAAATGCATATTTTTGTCCATCAAACTATGGTATTCCATTTTTATACAAGTTGTTGCTCTCCATGATCTACCTTTCGTGGTTAAACGAATTTCTAAAGAAACCTTGACTCATCAATATGTACCAACATCATCAAATATACACCTCATGTATGTGACAACTCATCAACTATACACCTCATGTATGTGCCAACTCATCAACTATAAACCTCATGTATGTGTCAACTCATCAACTACTTGTCTCAACCATGTACCCAACATGTACCACAACCACATACCAAAGAAAGACACCAATATAACCATCAAAAATTCATCACTCTATCCATAAACCAAATACCATAAACACTTACATCAAACCAGGTGCAACAGCCTCACTGTTATGTAGCCTCAAGCTAAACCAACAACTTCAACAATGCATCATAACCAAAATACCAATACCCATATGCCAAATACCAACAACAAAATACCAATTGTATCCCTCAACAAATTTGATATATGCAGCAATACTGAACACCCAATACCATCTCAAGAGATAAACCCTAGCTCACAAAACATACCTCAAACAAGATGTTCCATATCTCTCATAAATAGACCCCAACCATGTTGTTGTCGCAATTTTTCTGCCGCACTTTTTCTGCCGTGATTTTTTTTCCGCACTTTTTCTCGTTATTCCATAATTAAGCATTGGTTATCTAACCATACTTCTAGGATAAATCAATCCGCAAAGTTTCTTCCCGTGAGGAATTTCACCATAAGGGGACCACTTTGGAGTTCATCCATTTGTACTTCTTATCAACCATGACAAGACAATAATGAGCCATATTTACATCAAACAAACTTGGGTCCATTACCCAAACCTTTGTGCTATCATGATTTCTTCAAGGGTTGACATCAATGAAAACCAACCTTAATCAACAAGCTCACCCTTTGGCATTGATGGAAACACTCTGATGCAATACTGAAATCATATCACTCATGCTGCCCCTGGAACCATGACTCTGTCCTCTACATCTCTGTGACCATTACTCCCCCTGGAACCATGCCTCTATTCTCTGCATATGATAAATCTCTCCCCCTTTGTCATCAATGGCAAAGGTATCTTTCCATCTAGGGTTGATCCCCCTGACTGAATTGTCCTCTTTATGGTGCTTCCTCATGTACATCTAATACATATAAGATAAGCATTTAAAATCATTCATTTTGGATTAGAAATAACTCTGATTCTCTGGCAAAGATATTCAAAGGCTTCCCATGGAAGTGGTTTTGTAAATATGTTTGCCACTTGTTATTTTGTGCCCACATACTCAACTCTAGTGTTATTTTCTGTAACATGTTCCCGTAGAAAGTGATACTTGATTGGAATTTGCTTTGTCTTGGAGTGCATCACTGGGTTCTTTGAGATACTGACGGCACTTGTATTATCACAATAGATTGGAATGGGCTCATCATACTCAACCTGTATATCTATCAGAGTTTGTTTCATCCAAAGAACCTATGTACAACATGTTGTTTCTACAATATACCCTACCTTGGTTGTAGATAAAGATATTGATGATTGTTTCTTGCTTAGCCATGATACTAAACACTCACCCAAGTAGAATGTTTCTCCACTGGTGCTTCGTCGGTCATCAATACAACCTGCCCAATCTGCATCTGTGTAGGCAATAAGAGATAGATCCTTTCCTTTTGGATACCATAATCCAAACTCTTATGTTCCTTTGAGATATCTGAAAATCCTCTTCACTGCTAATACATGTGATTCCTTTGGTGCTGCTTGAAATTGTGCCACTTGTCCAACTGCTTGCATTACATCTGGTCTGGGTGTTGTCACATATAGTAGGCTACCAATCATTGACCTGTATTTTCTCTGATCTGTAGACTTTGAATCATTATCTTTTCTTAACTTGCAATTGGTTTTCATGGGAGTGATAATTGGTTTAAAATCTTCCATTCCAAACCTCTTTATCGTTTCTCTGATATACTTGGTTTAAGAACTAAAAATTTCTTGGTTTCTTTGACGTATCTGAAGTCCCGAAAAGAAGGATAGTTCTCCAAGTAATGAAATTTCAAATTCATTATGCATATCCTTTCCAAATTTTTGGCTTAACCTTGATGTCGAGTTTGTTGTCTGCACTTCCTTTTCTGAACCTTGCATGTTGTAGATATTTATCCAGTCTAGAGTACCATGCTCTAGGAGCATGTTTTAGACCATACAATGCCTTCTTTAATTTACACACATAATCTACATTCTCTGACAACTGAAATCCTTCTGGTTTTTCAATGTAGACTTCTTATTCGAGTGCCCCATTCAGAAAAGTTGATTTTACATCCATCTGATACACTTTAATATTTTTGGAGCATGCATAAGCTAAAATAAATCAGACCGATTCCATTCTGGCAACTAGGGAAAATGTCTCTTCAAAGTTGATTCCTTCAACCTGTGCATATCCTTTACATACCAATCTAGCTTTGTTCCTTGTAACCTCTCCATATTCATTCAATCTATTCCTGTATACCCAATTCGTTTCAATCACATTCTTATCCTTTGGTATTGGAACCAATTCCCAAGTGTCATTTTTCTCTATTTGATCCAATTCTTCATCCATGGCCTTTGTAACACACCCATGACGGGGCATGAAAAAAATTATTTTATTAAAGGACAAATTTTCCATTCATGGTTTCTAATTTGGAAAGTCGGGGAACCAGTCCGACCTCCCGGTCAAGGATCTTTGATTCTGAAGCCAAACGACTCTCTAAGACCCTGATGGCCTCGCTTTGTAATTAAACATAGACCCTTTCAACTTCTAGGTGAAGGTATAATAGTACCTATGACCTTCCCTTCGTGCTTGGGGAATCTCTGAGTTTGGGCGCTATCCCCTTTTCTGATAAGACCCTCTTTGAGGTGACCTTGGGAGATAACCTCACGCAATTGCGGGGTGGACAAAGGTGTTTTGAAACCAAACTACCCTTCAGCCCGCAATTCTCCTTGAGCCTCCACGTGTCCTTTCTTCAAAATCGTGGTTTGGATTGTGGCCCACCCTCAACTTTTTAAAGTTCTCGCATCTCCAATCTCTGAAATGCTACAAGACCATCGATCTCATGATCTTGACAATGTCTCTGAACTGATGGCTCAGATATATACCTTTCAAAGTTTTGGATCAGATCTTACCTCTTTCAAATCAATGACTATGATTTGTTTTAGAATTCTGGACTTCAGAATTCTCAAGTCTCAAACTTTCCTTTCTTCCATACATCAATCTTTCGGAGTCAACAATTTTCGGATACCTCTCCTTCTCAATCTGTGGCTCTACCTCTGCTTCAGGGTTTTGACGTTTCAACTAGATCAATGGTCCTGCAACCCTTTCCTCAATCAACGGTCGAGATTTCCTTCAGGTCTCTGGACTTCTGAGATCTCAAATATCAAACTTCACTTCCCCTCGAAGTAAGAAGATTCATGTCACGTGTCCACTTGAATCAAACGGTTGAGGCTTGCTTTGGGTCTTTACCCAAAATCTATAGATTTATGCCACTTGTCCTCTTGATATGATGGCTATGAATTACTTCGGGACTTTACCCAGAATCCACTGATCTATGCCACATCTCTTCTGGATCAGATGGTCCAGATTCACCTTGGATGATCTAACACTTGAGATTTACTTCAGACGATATGACGACTGATATCTACTTCGGATGATCGAACGGTTGATATTTACTTTGGCTCTCCGGACTTCAGGAGTCTCAAATCTCAATTGAAAACTCTCGAAGCGATTATCTGAAGCTTACAATCTGCTGGCATGTGTCTCCTGATGAGGAATGGTCAGGATCTCCTTCTCTTGACAATGAACGATCCCAAACTACTTCGAGACTTTGGGACTTTGGTAATTCCACTCTCCTTCATGTGTGAAGAACTAAGGCTCAGGCACCTTTCTTCGATCAAGAGGCTATTGGTCCTCTACGTTGTGATCCAATGGCCACTTCCGCTACTCCTCCTAAGCTTTTGATCTCTTCTGACTTAGAATATTTTCTAAGGTTTCAAAGGCCTTGACCCTTGCCCCTCCTACAGGTTCGTCTCTTGGACTTCATATGCATGCCTGAAAGTGTTATCTCTTCTGAGCTTGATCTCTTTGAGGATTTTGATTTCCCACACACTCCTTGTGTTTCATGGATCTCGTCAAACTCAGATGGAAGGTCGACGATGATCAATGGTTCATAGTAATTGTGGGGACCCAACATGTGCTCTCTTTATCAGAGAGCTCAACCTCTCCAATCTAGAAAATGTTCGCCCAACCTGGTCTAACCAGAGTCTTTGATCTTCCAGCCTGATGAGATCAACGATGTTAGTGAATTGTGGGCCATGAAATAGCATGTCTGCTACTTTCACCTTCGCACTCTGCAATAATTCCCCACCCTCAATCTCCATTCATAGATCGGTAGTTCACAGTGATTGCAGGGTCCCACCTCCGCAATCTGAGAAGTGCTTGCTTGACTCTAGTCTAATCCTATTCATTGATATTCCATCCCTAACGAGATCAATGACGTGGGTTGATTACGGGCCATGAGCTATCAGGTCTGTTAAATTCACCTTCGCACTCCGCAATGATTCCCAATCATCGATTAAATCAAATGGCTGGTGTTTGATTCGGTAACTCCAGTGAGTATTTGAGTCGATATGATGACCGGGATGGCCTCTCCTCCCGTTAAATAGCTCACATCCATCTCGTCTATCGGATTCTTAAGTCATGGGTAGTTATCATGACTTGACTATCATCTACCTCCTAGATCTGATGGTCGGGATGGTTCTCGGGCATCCTCAGATCTAAGGCTCAGAGTTAACTTCGGTACTTTGGGACTTCATGGATTTTACCTCCCTTATGATGAACTTTCTTAGTTCATTGAACTCGCGAAGTTTGAATGACTCCAAGGGTTAACTCCCACGCTCTTTCCCATATCCAATGGTCACAATAGATCGTGGCTTCTTCTGAACAGATTTCGTCCATTCGTCTTCCAAACAAGGGAACCTTCCCTTTCGATACTTCAGCCTCGTTACTCTTCCTAAGCTTTTTTATCTTTGAAAGGCTTAAGATATTTGTGCTCTTTCTCTTAAACTTAACACTTGGAATAATCCTTTGGCGCACCCCTTACGCTCATTCCTCAATTCTAGAACTTAAGTGGTTCTCAGTCTTTGCCTGCCTCACAGAGAGCCTGTGCATACGTGAACTATCTCTCCTGAGATTTAACAGACTCCCTCCTCCAAGGGACTCACAATGACTAGGAGTTTCGACATGCGTACATGAAACTGTGCCCAAGGTCAATGAACTCACAGTTTCGTGGATCTAGCTTAAGCCACCATAGGGCACAAGAATTTACTAATACAAAACATTTCCAATCCATACTTTTTTATATACACAATTTAAACAAGAATAAAGAGATATAGTATAACCATTAAGAAAACATACACATCCCTGGGTCATTCATAGTATATCCCATTTCATTACATAATTACATCTTAATTTCACAGGGTATGAGAATACTTATCTATTACAAGTTCCATCCAACCAACTAACTGTGGGTGTCTGCCTTTCCACCCAACCATAGGCTCATAGGCATTCATTCTTAGCTCTCTAACCACCCCTGTGCCAAGCCATGATATCACTAGGGATTTTACGCCATCTCTTAGAGAAACTCTCTCTGTCACAGTGACCCTGTGAGGTTTATCAGATGCTTCCTCAGCATCAATCTTGCATGCAGGTCCTTCAGGCTGTGTTCTTGGAACTTCCATTGGGTTCGCACATCTCCCTTACGAGCTTGTGCTCTCATCCCTTGTCTCCTCTCTTGCTATCTCTATATGTATCTTACCTTCCCTCCTCTGGAAGGTTTTTGACTCGTCCTATTCCTTCCGTCAGAAGGAAGCTTGGGTCTGTAGGTATCTGTGGTAATTCAAGATGACATCCTATAGTTATACCATGCTTCTATTCATGGGGGTGGTTGATGATTCAACCATTGGTCCTTTCTTTATTAACTAATTTCTTTCCTCTAGAGATATCATGGATCGTACTTCAAGGCTTCACCCCCCAACAGTCAGTTATGGGCATTTTAACAATAACACATTTACATATACCACATGTGTTAGCATGGTAATCATATTTTATGATTAATTACAAGCTGGGGGAAACATGGGTGTTACAATTCCCTCCCCCTTAAAGGAACACTGTCCTCAGTGTTCTTTCTCAAAAACTGTCATGCCTTTTTCATTCAACTGTTTCAGAAATCTTGATCCTTCTTCCTCGGTCAGGTCCTTTTTCAGACCTTTAATCTTGTTCACATGTTTTCAATAATTCTTGGACAACAAGCACATTAATCATAGTCTTATGCGAAAACATTGCATAAAATTTCTAGGAAAATTTCATAATCTTAGCGCAATAAGATCTGTGTTGTTTGTGGATTTGTATCCACATGGTTGTTTTGTTATCTAGGCTCATTGTTTTTCCTTGACATACCCATTGGGTGCATGATCCCCATAAATAGTTTACAAGAACTATCAAGGTTTCATCTTGCTTGCGGTCCCTCACCCTCCAGGCCCAGGCTTAGGCGTCCCCTTATCTGCTATACAGTCCCTCAGGTGATCCATATTGCCTTGCCAAGGTTTTCTCGCATAGGAAGAACTACCCATCGTGTGCATGATCCCAATAGTTTACAAGAACTATCATGGTCTCATCTTCCTTGCGGTCACTCACCCTCCAGGCCCAGGCTCAGGCATCCCCTTATCTGCTATGCAGTCCCTCGGGTGATCCATCTTCCTTGTCAAGGTTTTCTCACATAGAAATAATTCCAGAGACTCTATCGAGTCTTACATTCAAGGAGTCCCTCGGAATTTCTCTTTCGAGGCATGCCTCCATCTTGTGTTACCTCAACACAACATATTATAGGCAATCATGGCTTACCACGGGGTTCTCATGGCTCAGCAGTAACCATTTTTCATGCTTTTATAGCTTGACATCCTTTTGGCTCAACTAAAGTTAGGGACGAAGGTTACTCTCCTTCTCCTAGCACCATAATATATAGGGATGAAAATTACTCTCCTTATCCCAGCATCGTAATATATAGGGACAAAGGTTACTCTCCTTCTCCCGACACCGTAATAAATAGGGGCGAAGGTTACTCTCCTTCTCCCGGTACCATAATAGATAGGGATGAAGGTTACTCTCTTTCTCTCGGTACCGTAATAGATAGGGACAAAGGTTACTCTCCTTCTCCTTGTACCGTAATAGATAGGGATGAAGGTTACTATCCTTCTCCTGGTACCATAAAATATAGGGACGAAGGTTACTCTCCTTCTCCTGGCAATTCCTTCTTTACACATCCAAACAAACGGTTAGTCTCTATTTCATGTGATAGGATTATACTCTTTCCCACAGTTGTCCCTCGAACCTGAGAGCTCAGTTTCTTGTCTCTTCTCTCTTCGCAGATCTTTCCCTTTTTACATGTATCACGGGTATACAGAAATTCATGAGACATCATAAATTTTAAATTCAAAAAACAATTCTTGTAAATTTGTCACCTACAGATTTCCAAATTCCACATTTTGTTCTCATATTTTTTTCACACAGAAAGCAGATTCATAATTATGGGAATTTCCTTCCCATAGCGGTTTGGCTCAACAGGCAATTGGTCTTCCTTATGGCTTACAACGCTACCATATTCAAGACTCCTTTGCTTCTTGCACTTTAAACATTCCTTGCAGTTTGGCTCAGTAGGTAGTTGGTCTTCCTTATTGGCTTACAATACTGCCATATACAATACCCATTTCCTCCTGCAATTTCAACATTCCTCAACCAAACAAATTGTTAGTTTTCATGCACATTACCTCTTCAAATTAAATCATACTAACAATCCAAGTCATTTTCATCTATTCAAGGATACCAAGCAAAAGGATACATCATCCCTTACCTATGCATCATTTCAGCCTACCTAATTTTTCAAAATGTAATTCAGATATCAATTGATTTTAATGAATGCGTAAACATTCATGGCCACATTCATACCCAATGCACCCTTGCATTGATTTTAAGTTTCCCATACTTTTCTACAAGTACTTTTCCATGGTGTGTTGGATTTCAGCCAAGATTTCCACCATATGTCTTATTTATTCTCATTCATTGTTGCAACAGGACTATGCTTGTGGCCACAGAATGATCATGATCCCAATTCAATACATATGAAACTACAAGTTTCACATGAATGCCTTTAAGCATCTCTCCTTCATTAATAACTAGGGTGCCAACACTTATGGACACCCAAATTTGGTTTTCTCTAACACCTATATAATGTAAGTAGAAATGTTGGAAGGTCCTCCTTCCTCAATGGGAAATTCATTGTCTGTCCTTTATGAAAACATGCATTTCCTGGAAGCAATTCCATGCAATGTGCTATCTATGAGCACTTTTGTTTCCAATTGTTCCTTGATTGGTCCATGTATTCATGACATATCAGTTCATGAATTCTTTCGAGGATTACAATCAGTCTTTACTGCCAGAGGTTCATGTTGGTTGTGGAGTCTGATTATCTTCCTGATGCAGAGGTCCTTGCTTTCAGCCGTGTTTATACCCCATGAAGTATTTACACCCCAGAAGTATGTACACTCTTCCACGCGGGGGAGTGCAGGGGGGGGGTACCCCCTC
>JASDQU010306581.1:173008-201683 GCA_032191745.1 Picea mariana | reverse complement strand
CTGGGTGAACCACGTAAATCTGTGTCTCTCTTGTATTGTGTGTCTTCTGTGTTTTTGTTTCTGCATTTGTTTTATTTTATTGCTCCGTGGTCCTGTTTTTCTAACAGTTCACACCTCCATCATTCAGGTTATCCTTCCTGAATCATACCCTACTTGGGTATCCAAGGAATACAACTGCCTTTCAACATTCCATACATAACATTAAGATTGTAAAAAATTTCAGAAGGGATTCTTACCCAATCCTTTCATACCTTGTGCCACATAGGCATGGACATTTTTTTATACTGGTTTTGGTTGTCAGCACCCCCTCTGATATTATCCCATCAGTGGTGCTCCATGGGGACTTTTAAAGTCCCTTCAACAATCTTTCAAAAAGAACCTTCTCATAGTCATCCTCTGATTGAGGTTGTTCATTATTGGCAAATGTATTTCTCAACAATTCCAATCTATTTCTTTCTACACATGACATATGTTATAAACACATTAGTTGTCATGTAAATTAAAAATGCAAGTACCATAGCAATTAAATTAATAAAACATTTTCATACATGTCCTAGCATATCTGTATTCACTTCATCACATTATCCTTAATGTTTTCATGAGTGCAATATAGACAGTTCTCAATTGTTTCTATAGTAATACAATCCTCATCACTATGGTGTAAAAACATTTACTTTCATCAATGTAGTAGCTTTCTCATCCCAGAGAAAAAAACATAATGCACAGCAAGAAAATAATTGAGAGCTCTCCCCTTCTTCAAATTATTTCTACATCGTCTGGGACTTTTTAGTCCAGCTAAGTTATTTCTAAGGCCTCATTGTCTTTTCTCTGCTTTTTCAATTTACTCCATGTTGGAATCTTCCTTCTCTTTCCCTTGAGCCACCTTGGTTAGGCCTCACCCTAACCCCTTTTGGAATACAGTAGCATGCTTTAATAGAAAACTTTTTTTTTTGTTCATAACGGATCATGAACCTGTGCATCCTGCACATTACCATTTGGTTATCAGAATGGTCAACATTCATTTATAAGTCTTCTATTCATTACATGGTGTTTTTCAAAATCTAATCCAGGATTCTGGTATATATATATATATATATATATATATATATATATATTCATATTCATATAATCGTGTGTCTCACTGCTTAATTCTCAGCAGTCATTAAGGTTGTGACTTTGTTTTCCTGACAAAGTCTTCACACAGTTACTCCACAGGGAACTCCTTCAGCATGAAACTTTTTTATTTCATATCCATCACTATTTGTGATGGCCTCAGCCTTGAGTTAGCTTCGACATTTTACCAAATATCCCATAAGGAATATAAGCATGCATCTTTGTCATGTACCCAAATTATGTATCCATACATATTTTGGTTTTGTTAACTTACATCATACCTATGCATCACTTGCACATTTAATATCATTCATACCTAACTAGTATTAATATCAGGCTTCATATTAGGAATCTCCACAATGCATTAACCCATGCACTCAAGCATGATTAAACACAGATAAGTATTCATCATGCTAGCTTATTGCTTGCACTTTTTCCATGTCATTCACACACATGGACATATTTGGCTTCTATATCATTTTCCCAAGGATCTTCCAATCATCCTTATGATCATGTATACACATTCGTGTATAAGTAGGTGCATGTCTTGCACCTTTTTACCTCATGCATTTACTTGATAGTTTAATTTCATCATTAGTGTCCTTTATTTTGAGATTTCATTCACTTACAAGACTAATCTCACAGTCATATCTCGTATTGATGTTGCCTTTTCTCAAGGAAATAACCAACCAGGGTCACTTTCCTCTTTATGCGACAATGTCTAGCAATAAAACCTTCTTGCCTTAGCATCCATAGGGTTTTACCCATCTCACTTTTCTCTAGTCATGAGGAGTTATATACTCTGATTTTAATATAGAGTAGTAACTATAACTGCCAGGGATCCTACATGATCCTATCATATTCCTTTAAGCCCACAAAGGTATTAACCATTATATAATATACCATCATCAGTGCCTGAAGTTCAACCTTCCCATGCTTAGAAGTGGTGTTACGAACACAAGTCCATCTGTCCTTCAGGCTTCAGATGCTCTTGACAGAACCCTGCCACCTTCAACTATCCGCATTCAAGTCTTATTATAAATGTTAATTAGCATATCCATACTCCGATAAGAGTAGTTATCACTTTGACAAAGGGCTAAAGAAATTATTCTGTTGAAATTCAACAAGAATTCCCAAAATCACAGGTTCAATCTATAGTCCTTCTCCTCAAGGAGTAAATGCAGATAACAATTCCTCCTTACGTGACTCGTACATGAGTCCAAGTGGGCAAAGTGTTGTAACCATGCTCTGATACCAATTTGTAACACACCCATAACGGGGCATAAAAAAAATTTATTTTCTTAAAGGACAAATTCTCCATTCATGGTTTCTAATTTGGAAAGTCAGGGAACCAGTATGACCTCCCAGTCAAGGATCTCTAATCCTGAAGCCAAATGACTCTTTGAGACCCCCATGGTATCACTCTATAATTAAACGCAGACCCTTTCAACTTCTGGGTGCAGGTCTAATGGTACCTGGGACCTTCTCTTCGTGCTTGGGGAATCTCTGAGGTTGGGTGCTAGCCCCTTTTCTGATAAGCCCCTCCTTGAGGTGACCTTGGGAAATAACCTCATATGAACACACAATTGTAGGCATGGCCAAAGGTGGTTTGAAACCAAACTACCTTATGGCCCACAATTCTCCTCGAGCCTCCACGTGTCCTTTCTTCAAAACCTTGGTTTGGATTGCGGCCCGCCCTCAACTTTTTAAAGTTCATGCATCTCTGATCCCCGCAATGCTACAGGACCGTCGATCTCACGATCTTCATGGTGCCTCTGAACTGACGGTTTAGATCTATCCCTTTCAAAGTTGTGGATCAAATCTGACCTCTTTCAAATCAACAGCTGTGATTTGTTTCAGAATTTCGGACTTCGGAATTCTCAAGTCTCAAACTTTCCTTTCTTCCGTACATTAATATTCCAGAGTCGATGATTTGTGGACACCTATCCTTCTCAATCAGCGACTCTGCCTCTACTTCAGGGGTTTGACCTTTCAACTATATCAACGGTCTTACGACCCTTTTTTCAATCAACGGTCAAGATTTCCTTCGGGTCTCCATACTTTTGAGATCTCAAATCTCAAACTTCACTTCCCCTCGAAGTAAGCAGATTCCTGCCACATGTCCACTTGAATCGGACGGTTGTGGATTTCTTTGGGTCTTTACCCAAAATCTACAGATTTATGCCACATGTCCTCTTGATATGATGGCTATGAATTACTTCGAGATTTTACCTAGAATCCACCGATCTACGCCACATCTCTTCTAGATTAGACGGTCCAGATTCACCTCGGACGATCCGATGCTTGAGATTTACTTCGGACGATATGACGACTAAGATCTACTTAGGATGATCGGATGGTTGAGATTTAATTCAGCTCTCCGACTCTTCGAACTTCGGGAGTCTCGAATTTCAACTAAAAACTCTCGAAGCGATTATACGAAGCTTACAATCTATTGATACGTGTCTCCTTGTGAGGAACGATCGGGATCTCCTTCTCCTGACAATGAATAGTCCCAAACTACTTTAGGACTTTGAGACTTTGGTAAGTTCACTCTCCTATGTGTACGAAGCACTAAGGCTCAGAAACCTTGCTTCGATCAGGCAGCTATTGGCCCTCTGCATTGTGATCCAACGGCCACTGCCACTCCTCCTCCTGAGCTTATGATCTCTTCCGACTTAGAATATTTGCTAAGGGTTCAAAGGCCTCGACCCTTGCCCCTCCTATGGGTCTGTCTCTTGAACTTCACATGCACGCCTAAAAGTGTTATCTCTTATGATTTTGATCTCTCTGAGGATTATGATTTCCCACACACTCCTTGCATTTCAGGTATCTCATCAAACTCAGATCGAAGGTCGACAGTGATCGACGGTTCATAGTAATTGTGGGGCCCTAACATGTGTGCTCTTTATCAGAGAGCTCAACCTCCACAATCTAGAAAGTGTTCACCCAACCTGGTCTAATTGGAGTCGTTGATATTCCATCCTGAGTAGATCAATGGTGTTAGTGAATTGCGGTCTGTGAACTAGAACATCCGCTACTTTCACCTTCACGCTCTGCAATGATTCCCCACCCTCTATATCCATTCATAGATCGACAGTTCATAGTGATTGTAGGGTCCCACCTCCGCAATCTGAGAAGTGCTCTCTCAACTCTAGTCTAATCCCATTCGTTGATCTTACATCCCCAACGAGATCAATGACATGGTTTGATTGCGGGCCGTGAACTAGCAGGTCCGCTAAATTCACCTTCGCACTCTGCAATGATTCCCAACCGTCGATTAAATCGAGTGGATGATGTTTGATTCGATAACTCCAGTGAGTATTTGAGTCGATCTAACAACCGGGATGGCCTCTTATTCCGTTAAATGGATTTCATCCATCTCCATTGTTAGATTCTTAAGTCATGGGTAGTTTCAGTGACTTGGCTATCGTCTACCTCGTAGATCTGACGGTCAAAATGGTTCCTGGGCATCCTTAGATCTAAGGCTCAGAGTTAACTTCGGGACTTTAGGGATTTTACCTCCCATATGATGAACTTTCTCAGTTCATCGAACTCGCAAAGTCTGAATGACTCCAAGGGTTAACTCCCACGCTCTTTCCCATATCCAACGGTCACAATAGACCGTGGCTTCTTCCAAACAGATTTCATCCGTTCAAATTCCAAACAAGGGAGCCTTCCCTTTCAATACTTCAGCCTCGCTACTCTTTCTAATCTTTGTTAGCTCTAAAAGGCTTAAGAGCTTTCCATTCTTTCTCTTGAACTTAATGCTTGGAAGAATCCTCCCACGCACCCCTTACGCTCATTCCTCAACTCTAGAACTTAAGTGGTTCTCAGTCTCTACTTGCCTTGTAGAGAGCCTATACATACGTGCATTATCTCTCCTGAGCTTTAACAAAATCCCTCCTCCAAGAGACTCAGAATGACTAGGATTGTCGACATGCGTACATGAAACTGTGCCCAAGGTCAATGAACTCACACTTCGTGGATCTAGCTTAAGCCACCACAGGGCGCAAGCATTTACGAATACAAAAAAATTCCAATACATACTTGCTTAAATACACAATTTAAACAAGAATAAAGAGATACAGTATAACCATTAAGAAAACATACACATCCCTGGTTCATTCACAGTATATCCCATTTCATTACATAATTACAACTTAATTTCATAGGGTATGAGAATACTTATCTATTACAAGTTGCATCCAACCAACTGACTGTGGGTGTGTGCCTTTCCATGTAACCATAGGCTCAGAGGAATTCATTCTTATCACTCTGGCCACCCATGTGCCAAGCCATGATATCACTAGGGAATTTACACCATCTCTCAAAGAAACTCTCTATGTCACAGCGACCCTGCGAGGTTTATCAGATGCTTCCTCAACATCAAGCTCATGTTCGATTCCTTCAGGCTGTTTTCTCGGCACTTCCTTTGAGTTCCCACATATCCCTTATGAGCTTGTGCTCTCATCCTGTGTCTCCTCTCTTGTTGTCTCTGTTGGTTGTGGAGACTGATTATGTTCCTAATTCAGAGGTCCTTGCTTTCATCCATCTTTATACCCCATGAAGACTTTACACCCCAGAAGTATGTACACTCTTCCACGTGGGGGAGTGCAGAGGGGGGGTACCCTCTCTGCGAGGTCTGGGGGGCCTATCCCCTCGGATGGGGGGTTTGGGGGCAAGCGGGCCCTTGAAAGGGGTTCGGGGACAACGTCCCCCAATGGGGGTTCAGGGGAAAAGCCCCTGAAGGAAAAATTGCTTTGTAAATGCATATTGTAATTTCATTGTAAATCTGGACCGTTCATTATAAGGTCGCAGATCTAATGGTAGAAATTATGTTAGGGTTTTTTTCCCTAGAAGGCAGCCCTTCGTAATGAAGGAAATGTATTGTGGCTATGCATTATGGCGAGTATTGTATTCTAAGAGAGGAGACTGTGAGAGAAATAAGAGGAAGTTACAATGAGTTTTGTTGTATGTTGTATCCCTTCAATTGCTGGATAATAATAAAGGAAGGACCTGGCAATTTCTCTGGTGGACGTAGCCCACACTGGGTGAACCATGTAAATATGTGTCTCTATTGTATTGTGTATCTTCTGTGTTTTGTTTCCGCATTTATTTTATTTTATTGCTCCGCAGTCCTGTTTTTCTAATAGTCTCTATATGTATCTTACCTTCCCTCCTTTGGAAGGTTTCCGACCTGTCTTGTTCCTTCTATCAGAAGGAAGCTCGAGTCTACAGGTCTCTGTGGTACTTTGAGCTGACTTCATGTAGCTAGACCATGCTTCCATTCATGGGGGTGGTTGATTATTCAACCACTGGTCCTTTCTTTATTAATTGAATTCTTTTCTCTAGAGATATCATGGCTCGTACTTCAAGGCTTCAGCCCCCAACAGTCAGTTATGGGCAGTTTAACAATAATACTTTTACATTGTCCACATGCCTTTGCATGGTAATCCTATTTTATGATTAATTACAAGCTAGGGGAAACAGGGGTGTTACAGCCTTATTCCAAAATTCATCCTTCATGGCCTCTTCAAAACAGGTTGGTTCGATCATATATTTGAGTGCTAGCTGCATTTTTTCTGGTGAACACATTCTTCTTCTAGTCTCAACTCCTACATATTTGTTTCTGATAATCTGATGCAAAGGATGATTCTTATGTACTTGTCTTCTAGGTGTCTTTGGAGGCACTTGTTGAACTTGCTCTTCTTCTTCTAACAGATCCTCTTCATTTTCCCCTTCTTTTTCATCTTCTATTTTTTCTTTGTAAAGTTGTTCCATTGATTCATTTTCTTCTTCCTTTAATTATTGTCTACCTGTTTCATCAATTGTTACATTGATGCTTTCCACAACTTTCTTCAATCTCAGGTTGTAACACTTGTATTCTTTCATTGTACTTGAGTAACAAACAAGTACTCCTTTGTCCACACGAGAGTCAAACTTTCCCATTCTGCCATCTTCTCTTTTGATGTAGCATTTGCTTCCAAAAACTTTGAAGTGCTTTACATTTGTTGGTTTTCCTTTCCATAGCTCGTAGGGAGTTTTGTCAGTGTTGTTTCTAAGGATTACTTTGTTTTAAATGTGAACTGTTTTATGAACTGCCTGTGTCCAAAAAATATCTGTCAATTTGGAATCCATTAGCATTGTTTGAGCCATTTCATGTACTGTCATGTTCTTTCTTTCAACAACTCCATTCTGTTGAGATATCCTAGAAACCGAGAATTGCCTTTTTATTCCATGACTATTGCAGTAGTCCATAAATTCCTTTGAAGTGAACTCACCTCCATTATCATATCTCAAGCATTTGATTTTCGAATCCATTTCATTTTCAACCATTTCCTTATAGATCTTGAAGTTTTCAAAAGCTTCTGAATTATTCTTCAGAAAGCAAACTGCAGTCATTCTTGTATAATCATCAACTAATAACATAAAGCATTTCTCACTTTTTAAACCCTTTGTTGTAGTTGGTCCAACTAGATCAGTATGCACAATTTCCAATGGTCTTGTCCTTGCATATTCCTTTGATTTGAACATGGTCTCTATTTGCTTTCTTTGTTGACAATGCTTGCATAAAGTGTTGATTGATTTCGTGACCTGGGGCATTTATCTGACTGCTTCTCTTTTGTTGACTTTGACAAGGTTATCAAAATGTATGTGACCAATTCTTTTGTGTCATAGCCAACTTTCATCTTCCTTTCCTAGACAACACTTTTCATTTCCAATTTCTCTTAACACATATATGTTACTTGAAGTTCTCGCAGCTGTAGCAATCAATATTCTTGAACCTTCTTTTCTTATCTCACACTTTTTTTAATCAAAAGTAACTTTATGACCTTGGTCACACATTTGAATCACACTTGGAAGATTATGTTTCATGTATTCTACTAGTAGAACATTTTTTGCCTTTGTATTCTTGTTCCCAATTTTGGTTTTGCCTTTTCCAATGATTTTAGTTGAATCATCATTTCTGAAGGAGATTGATCCATCTCTTTCATTTCTTAATGTAAGAAACATGTCTCTATCACCTGTCATGTGTTTTGATTAGCCACTCTCAACATACCAACCACGTTTCTTCTACTTAGATTGTAGAGCAAGTGCACATTCTTCATTGTTGTATTGATTCTGATTTCTTATCCATGTCCTTTTCTAATCAAGTTCTTGTCTGTGATTTTTGTTGTTCTGTTGTGGTTCTCTAGGAGGGATTTTCATTCTACAATCTTTGGCCATGTGTCCAAAGTTATTACACTTGTAGCATTCCATTTCAGTGTTCAATGATTCAAACATGTTGTAACTTCTTTGTGTTTCACTAGGACTTCTTGGATAACCCTTTTGTGTATGACTTCCAAACTTGTTTATGTTCATGTTGTTAGCTCTGCAATTCACAGCTTTATGTCCAAAATTAATACATGCATAACATAAACCAAAAAAGATAGTTTGATACCTGGGAGTTAAAGATATTTTTCAAGGAGGTGCTCTTATGAATCCTTCTTCTTCCTAAGACTTATCTGTTTCTGTCGGTCATTGATTTTGAAATATGAATCTTCTTGGTGGAGGAGTGTCTCTGTAATTTTATCTGTAGACTTTCCTATCCCCTTTGATTATTTATGCATAGCTTTTTGGATATGTTTATTGTTTTGTTGTTTTGGAGCTTGATCCCTTTTTGGTCTGATTGTATCCAAGTCCGAACTTCTCATGATTAGGCCTTTGACTATTGATAATGTCATTCAAAACTTTTGAGTTGTTCTACATATTTTTATTTTGAAGATCCTTTCTTAATGTGACAATATTTGCTTCCAAATTTTCAATGATCATGTCTCTTCCTACTAGTTGTTCTTTGAGTACTTCTTCAATTCTTTTATCTTCTTCAATTTGAACCTTCAAATTTGTGATCATTTTTTCTAATTCATGAGCGTCTTCTTTCTTGTCAAGTTCTGCTTGTAGCTTCTTGTTTTTTCTCTTTTCTCTTCTGATAACTTTTATGGCACTCATCAATTCCTCTCGGTAGTCAACTTCTACCTCTTCAATTTCTTCTTCGGTTTCTTCATATTCTACTTCAAGGTTTTCTTTATTAGAGTCTTCTATTTCCATGAATAGAACTCTTTATGTCTCACTGTCACTGACTTATCTTCATCTGATGATGAGATGTCTTCTTTGGTACATAGGCTTTTCTTGAAAAAACAAAATTGTGGTTATTTTGTGTTTATATGTTTGTTTTCTTTTTTACTCACCTTCATCATTTCTCTTTTTCTTATGAGGATATTTGTTAGCAAAATGACCAATACCATCACAATTAAAAAAAATTAAAGGAATCTTACCTCTATACTTACCGTCGGTTCCCTTGTTCAGTCTTCTGACAAAGTTGGCCACTTCTTCATCATCTTTCAAGACATCACTATTGTTGTTATGTTCTTTTTCTTGTTGATTTTCCTTTTGATTTTATGTTTTGGATGCTTTGAAGGTTGCTTCTTCTACATCTGGATTTTCATGTTCAGTTCTCATTTCATATGCAGCGAAGATTCCATGTAGTTCGTCCATGCTTATTGAGTTTATATATGCTCTTTCTTCTAGTGTTGATATCTTAGGGTCAAATCTCATAGGAAGAGATCTTAGTACCTTTTGAATGATTACATATTCTTCGATTTCTGGTTCCAATCCTATGATTGCATTTACTATTTCATCAACTCATAAAAATTAAGTTGCAATATTCTCATCTTCCTTCATCTTAAGTTGTTATAACTAACCTCTTTAAGTTTGAAGCTTTGTTGCCTTGACTTTTAAATCTCCTTCATAAATATTTCGAAGTTTGTCCCAAATATATTTAGCGGATTTACATTGTGCAACTTTGGTGAATATTGTTTCACTAATATCATTTAGAAGTGCATTTGTGTCTTTGGAATTATTCTGACCAAGTTTCACTACTTTGTCATTTATTGGTGGAATTGTTGGTACTATGTATCCATCTACAATTGATTGCCAAATTTCAAATCCTTGTTCCTGTATATATGTCTTCATCCTTATGCTCCAAAATGTAAGTTTGTGTCCATCAAACTGTGGTATTCCATTTTTATATAAGTTGTTTCTCTCCATGATCTACCTTTCTGTGGTTAAACTAATTTCTGAAGGAACCTCGCTCTAAAACCAATTGTTGGATTACTGAGGGGGGGGTAAATCAGTAATAGAGCAATAATAATCATTTTTCACCAAAATACAAGTGTTATATCAATGTATCATTATCATCCAATAGTTACAGAGTAAATAAACAATGAAAAAATGAGCAATCACACACATACACAGTACACTAGTGTTTTTACGTGGAAACCCAAAGCGGGAGAAAACCACGGAATGTTTTTTCTTATATGTCTTGAATAATTACATTTATTGGAAGTATCAGCTTCCTTTGTTTTCTAGCTGCAAATGGAAGTAGGCTCCAAGCCCCTAGTTTCTCAAGCTACAATTTGAGGGAAGCTCCAACTCCGCAATTCTTTGGCTACAACCCCCTAAGTTCTTCGGCTACAACCAGAAGGTGGATATAACCACCTGTCCTTGCCCCATCCAACCACCCTGAAATATAAATGCCAAATGTAGAAAGCATGTCACTTTCAGTGAATCAGCCACTGCCACTTTCAACTTGTCACTGTCAACCTGTATCAATAACATGTAACAACCTGTACCAATCAACCTGCACCAAACAACTTGTACTAATAACCTGAACCAACATGTACCATGCATCAACCATGCATCAACCTTGACTCATCAATATGTACCAACATCATCAACTATACACCTGATGTATGTGACAACTCATCAACTATACACCTCATGTATGTGTCAACTCATCAACTATACACCTCATGTATGTTCTAACTCATCAACTACTTCTCTCAACCATGTACCTCAACCATATACCAAAGACAGACACCAATATAACCATCAAAAATTCATCACTCTATCCATAAAACAAATACCACAAACCCTTACATCAAACCATGTGCCAAAACCTCATTGTTATGTAGCCTCAAGCTAAACCAACAACTTCAGCAACACATCACAACCAAAAGACCAATACCCATATGCCAAATACCAACAACAAAATACCAATTGTATCCCTCAACAAATCTGATATATGCAGCAATACTGAACACCCAATACCATCTCAAGAGATAAACCCTAGCTCACAAAACATACCTCAAACAAGATGTTCCATATCTCTCATAAATAGACCCCAACCATGTTGTTGTCGCAATTTTTCTGCCGCACTTTTTCTGTCATGATTTTTCTGCCGCACTTTTTCTGCTGCGATTTTTCTGCCACACTTTTTCTGCCATGATTTTTCTGTCGCACTTTTTCTGCTGTAGTTTTCTCCTACACTTTTTCTGCCGCACTTTTTCAGCCGCGATTTTTCTGCCGCACTTTTTTTGCTGCAATTTTCTCTATCAATAATACCTTCCCAAATAACCTTTCACAAAATAGATATTGAATGATATTCAAGTGTGATAAAATGAGAGAGTCTTGTCTCTTAATTATACTTTCATGTAGCATTCCACTTTCCTTATTTTAGGGAGTTCTCCATTAAATTTATTATTTAAATAATTTCTTTTGCAAACACTTTGACTTTTGGGGGGCTTCTATATGACTCATGATGGTTCTCCAACTTCATACGGCCATAACTCTCCAACCGTGAGGAGTTATGTGACATTCCACATAGTACCAGAAATGACATGAAACGCACTATCCATCTAGGATAGTTTCATTGACAAATTCATTGACCTTCATGTCATTATTCCATAATTAAGCATGGGTTCTCTAACCATACTTCTAGGATAACTCAATCCGCAAAGCATCTTCCCGTGAGGGATTTCACCATAAGAGGACCACTTTGGAGTTCATCCATTTGTACTTCTTATCAACCATGACAAGACAATAATGAGTCATTTGTACATCAAACAAATTTGGGTCTATTACCCAAACCTTTGTGCTATCGGTTTTTCTTCAAGGGTTGACATCAATGACAACCAACCTTAATCAACAGAAATTCCCTCAACCACCACCTCCAGTATCCTTACACAACTCATTCCCTCAATAAGGAGTGGTTACTACACAACAAGAGACTGGTCCCTACACCTAGCAAATGGGACAATATCCCAAACCGGGACAAGCTCAACCCAAAAAATCTCCATTATGTAGCATTCTCCTGAAATTTGAAGAAATCCATCTTTGGACTCATGACCATTAATACGTCATGCCTCCCGACTCTACTCCAACCATATAGGATGCACCCCAAGTACCAAAAGGGATCCATTTGATGATCCCACATCCTAGTGGTGGCTCTGCCCCACATGTACTAATAGAACTTATATGTCGTACTACTTATAAACCACATTCCATGGCAACACATAGCTATAGCATTCCAGATGACTTGGCTCAATCTCCCATGGCCATGTCTGTACTCGAGGTCTTGCAAGCATGTCCTTCACAAAGGAATTCTTTTTTATCCACATTAGGGGTAGTCGACCCTTCTGAATCGTGCCTCATTACTTTTGATTTGGACAACTCAAAACCCCATCTCCCTTCCTTGATTTCTCTCCAAATCCCAGCCACGATTAGGAACATCAATTTTCACAGATTCATTGTTGATGAACGAACATCGACATGCATTATGTCCAAAAGCATATAGCAAAAGATCAACTCCCTAGAGCTTACTCCTTCTATAACCCTTCGACAGGCTACGGTGGTCTCCCATATCAACTCGAGGGTATTTTTCAAAATGTCCTTGTAGAACTAGCAAGAAAAATGGTCTTGATTGAAATCAAGGTCATAGATGACCCATTGGACTAAAAACTCCTACTCAAACATAGCTACATGTATGCAAGGAAGGAAGTGGCCTGATATATTTTTCTCACTATGATCTCCCATTATAATAGGAAGGTCATCACAATCAATCAGTTAACACACTATGAACCATGCCCCACTATGAATTTGGATAATATCATTCCCGTCCTCGGGGCACAACTAGAAGTTTCACTATTTGTGGAAATGGATCTAGGGATCTTCCAAGACCCCTCACTCCTTAGCACATACTAGGGTGACCCACCCTACATACCACCTTTAGAATCTTCCCAAGTGTGTAGAACCCATACCACAATCTACCCCTGAGACAATCCCCACGAATGACCAACCTTTACTTTTGCAAACCACTCCTCACCCTCTCATGCAAATTTTGTTCTTCTAACCACCACCAAGAGTTACAGCATATCAGGTAGAAGCTACACTTACACTTCCCAATATGGTTATATCTATCTATGTTTGGTATCTTGATCCACCATCTATGGTACTAGTACCATCACTTTCCCCTCAAACAATTTCATTACCCATGCAAACCCAAATAAATCCATTATTGCCACAACCTGTTTACAAATCTAGGGGAAAGAATACCAACACTAGGGTAAAGAATAAGAAATTTGGAGAAAAAAATTAGGCCACACCTCACGTTCAACCCCCCCTACTCACTCCATGAAGCACCAAGTCACCCCATAAACTTGTGCCCCACCCTTCTAGATTACGGAACCTTATTTGTCTCCCTTGGGTAGCACTATTTTTTTCCACCCTAGTAGCAATATCCATAGACCCTACATAAGATTATACCCCCTCACACAATAAGACATTGCGTACCAATTCATCATGTGCTATGTGTTCACAATATGGCCATTACACTCATCATTCTTTCTATCTATCCCAATTTCGAGACACACTAGCAGCAGTCTGCCAAATGACCTTGCACGCACCGACTCAGATGATACCAAAAATTTCATCATCCATATATTTTGGTCCCCCTAACATTTATCACATGTCCACTTTAGTGAATGCACATCATACTTTCCCATGTGCACTATGTGGTCAATTGGGCCATTTCACTTATATGTGTCCATTGATCATTGAGTAGCGTACTCGTTGAATGACCAAAAAATCATAGGCTCCATCAAACTATGTATGTCCTAATCACCTCATGTAAAAATTAGGTGGCATGGTGGGCCCCACTACCATTTATATGGCCTAGTTACAAACTTCCTCAAGCCCGTACGAGACCTCAAAAGCTCAATTTTTTGAACTGTTTGCACCAACGAGATCACCATTTTCCATCCTACACAATGGTATGATATGTTAATTTTTTCACACACCTTCCCACTGAACCCTTGTCTCATCACCCCAGTCATAGGTACGCTTTCTCATTATCATTTTGTTCCAAGCTCCTGTATCAATTTCTTTACTTTTAGGTATTTTTAACTTTGAGTATTTTGGTTTTTAGGTGCAAGTACATGTTGACGTGATCATATTAGTTTACTTAATGGCCATTCCACGCCCCCTTGAGGTATATACATCTTCAAAACTAGCATGTATCCACACCCTCTACAAATAATTTCATTTACCAATATCACTCCTCTACATATGCCTCTAGGATAACATTCTTCGATATCACAAAAACTTCACCAAGTTCCAATTGCATCATATTGTTTTTTTCTGGTAGTTTCTTATCCACGTGGGTTTTCTCAACTTTTATCTCCCATGGAAAATTGACACCCATGCTATTTTATCTCATCAAAGGGGAGTCCAACGCAGTTCACACTTCTAAGAATGAACCTCATACTTCTTCTCATCATATTTCTAGCTCAAACACCCATGGACTCCCAAAATCTTCCAAGCTTTTGATTGATTATGTTGGATGCATCTCTGAATTTTCATTGGCCACTCATATACTCCAAGATCAATTTCCCATCTACAGTCCAAAATTCACCCACCTACATAGAGACCCACCCTTAGGGGCCCCACCCCTCATTTATTCTCACAAAGTCTTGCCTCACCAGGCCAATCCATTTAATCACTAGGGCACGTGTCTCTATGTTTTCACATTCAACCCAATTATTCTTTATCCATTTGGTAATGGCACAAAGTACATTTTGATTTAAAACAAGAAAGTAGACTCCATCCATCACATCCAATGGTACCATTTTTTTTACTCGACGATAGCCCTAGTCTCCCTTGGTTGCAGCATTCACACTGAACACCCCTATTTGCAAACACCCATCTGAATGGACAAACCTTGAGTATCCCAACATCCTTTATTATGATCCCTAATGTTTTACCCATAACTACCACCTCTTTGCATCCTCATCACCCTAAGTCACAATTTGACAATACCTTGCCAGTATCTAATTTCCCCCATAACATCAAACCACTTTTTATCTAGTTGAATATTTGACTACCACCACTATCAGTGATCACTTCTGCTTTGACCAAGGGAAGTATTGAGTTCCATTTACCATCAACCTTGTCTATATTTATCATCCACATGCCACTCTTACAAGTCAGTACCCAGTTCCATATTGATTAGTTGATTTCAAGGGGCACTTTTCTCTTTGCGGTCGTAGCTCCATTCTCGTCAACATCAACACTAATTTCTAGGAATGTTGCAGTATCTCAGTTCCCATTACCATAAAAATGGTGAGCCTCAGATGGGACAGAGATATTCATTGCCCCCCTGATGGTCAACATCAACACATATCCACATCAAGTTTGGTCATGCTTTGCAACAATTCTAGTTTCCAGTTCCAGTCAAAGACCCCTAGGATTGATAGGCCATGAATTCCCTCAATTAATGAACACACACCCAAAGAGTTCACTTCAAGCTATAGGGCACGTTATCCTTTATAACCATCATTTGTCATTACCAACTCCCTTGAGGGTGTTGCAGAAATCTACTTCATCAATTATATAGTTACAAGATCATCCAAGTCTTCATACTCCTAATGATCAAAGGAGAGGCCTCAACCTCTTATCCACTATTATAATTATTTTGACCTGCCCACCTCGTTTGGATAAAACAAGTTCATTTTTTAGAAAGATTATATATTTGCAGGTGGACCTCTCCTTCTTCCTTCATAGGCAGTCCTTTTCCCTTTGAACCTTTTTTCTCTCTCTATAGCAAAGTATCAATGTATAAATAAAAATAAAAAATTCTTTGGCTATACATTTGTTCCTTGTTGTTTTTCTCACTATGCTAGTTCAGGTCCATGCATTTAATTTCAATTTTTTGTTTAGCATTTTACTTGAACCATAAACAAATACATCAACAATAACTACTTGCATTAAACCAAGATCACAATAAGAATAACCATGCACAATAACACAAGAAGTATCCTGGGAAACCCTTCTCAACAAAGGAATAAAACTCATCCAATCCTTTGTTATATTCTCAAGAGAAGATCCCCCGGCCATCACCAAACCTAGCACACAAGAGGGTGTTGTAATTCTCATAATTTCATACCACAACTTCTGAAATCATGAGATGACACAATTATAAGTGTGTTTCCTCAATGGGGATTCACCTTTATTTATACTAGACTAGACACATCAAAACTAGTCTCTATTGGCACAACAGGTCCAACCTCAATAACTAAGAATATAATTAATAATTACCATATTAATTATCTTTTACATTAATTATCTTTCACATTATGGTGGGGTCGACCTGTACCGTTTACATCACAACTAGGGTTATAGGTAAATCTAACTCTTAGAAAATATAGCAAGGGATATCACACACCCACTAGTGCTCATCCACTAGGGTAACTTCCACTTGTACTTAGCCATAGGGACATCCAACTCAACATATCTATAGCTCACTGAGTCTCACAAGAGAATCATCTCGACACACACTCACTAGTTCTCAGCCACTAGGGTCACGTCCACATGTGCTCAGCCACAAGGACATCCTACTCAATAGATCTATATCTCACTGTGTCTCACAGGATAATCATTTGGAGTACCACATCGCCTCAACTATCTACACAGAGGAGAATAATACACCCATTACATGGGCACCTTCTCCCCTCATATGGGTACACATCGTTTCATCTCAAACAACACACCCATATCATGGGCATTATCCCCACACAGGGGCACACAGCATTCCATCTCAGTCTCAAAGAGGAATGACACACCCATATCATGGGCATCCTTCCCACACAGGGGCACACAGCGTTCCACCTCAGTCACAGAAAGGAACGACACACCCATCTCATGGGCACACCCAACCCATGGGCTCTCTCACTAGTTGACTCACTCAGTCTATGTCCTAGAGGATGTATCACAAAGTTGTAATCATCAACACTCCCTCTTAGCTAGGGAGTCATTCTCCACCAAGCCAAGTCTCTCACATAAGTACTCAAACTTCATCTTGGCAAGCAATTTGGTGAATATATCTACAATATTCCCATGTGTAGGAAGGTATTACATGTGCATTTATTTCCTCTGCACCATGTCTCAGATATACTAATATTTTATCTCAATGTGTTTCGATCTATCGTGAAACATAGGGTTCTCAAAGAGCTTCACATAGCTCTAGTTATCACAATGAATAATGGTAGGATCCATCTCATGATCGAATAAATATGTCAGGATCTTGTGAAGCCACACTGCTTCATGGACTGCCACACTCAATGTTATATACTTTTCTTCTGCGATACTCGGCCACAGAGCTTTGTTTCCTATTGCACCAGGAAACCATGGCAGACCCCAAGGTAGAACAACAACTGGATGTGCTCTCCCGGTCCACTGTGCTCCCTGCACAATCTGCATTGGCATATCCCTACTAACTCAAGTCTACACTGGAGGCATATCTCGGGCCATATCCAACTATGCCTCGTAGATATCTCAATACATGCTTTGCTTATATCTAGTGAGTTTGTATCTGTTGACTCATGAACTAACTAAGTACATTCACTGCATAGCATATATCAGGTTTGGTGTTAACCAGATACATCAACGATCCAATCAGTTGTCGATACAAATGTGGATCAATCTCAACTGAATTAGTAAAAGCATCATTCATTTTCTTCAAATCCATCACTGTCGGTGTAGGCATGGATTTTCACTTTGTCATACCGAACATCTTTAATGTCTCCACTGTATATTTTCCTTGACTCAAGAAAATCTCATCAGTCCTCTGCCATACTTCTAGTCCCAAGAAGTAGTGCATCATACCCAGATCCTTCATCTCTAATTCATAATTCAATGCTCGCTTTTATTCAGCAATAAGTCTTTCTGAACCAGTAAGGAATAATTCATCCACATACAGAACCAATATCAGGCACTTGTTACCAAAAATATGATAATATAGGTTTGGATCAGCAGCACTCTTGCTACAGCCCAAGCTCATCAAGAATCCATCCATTTTCTCATACCAAGAACAAAGTATTTTCTTTAGTCCATACAGGCCTTTCTTCAACCTACACACATGAGATTTCTCGTTGTGTATCACGAATCCTTTTGGTTTCTCGATATAAACTTCTTCCTCAATCTCACCATTGAGAAAGGTTGTCTTTACATCCATCTCATGTAGTTTCCAACTCATGGATATATCTAGTGCAATGATAGTACGAATGGAAGTGTATCGGGCTATTGGAGAAAATGTCTCATCATAGTCAACTCCCTCTACATGTGAGAGTCCTCTGGCTACAAATCTTGCTTTCTATTTCTTGACACTTCCATCAGCTGCATTCTTGATCTTTATAGATCTACTTGGAAGTTACTACATACTTCCCATCTGGTCTAGGAACAATATCCCACACATCATTCTTCAAGATGGATTAATATTCTTCTGTCATGGAATCTTGTCATACCTGCTCACATGACGCTTCTCCATGACAAGAAGGCTCAGAATCAATGATGTGACTCATGGTTGAAAAGTAGCTCCTAGAGGAGACTAAAACAAACAAAAAGAAAACGAGAATAATGAGTACATCTCTAGAATTAAAATAATTTAAGGATTGTTTCCATAGCAACAACTCCTAGTTGTAATGTAGCAACCTTAGAAATGTAGGTTAGAGGCATGATAATTAAAAAAATCAAACCTGGAGTCTTCACTTCCAGTGTGTTGTTCCTCTAAGTGAATTGAGATCCCTCTGGATCCATGATTTCAGCAAGGGTTCCTTCCTCCTCCAAGTAACCTCATCACAATGATGCAAATAATATATACAAGTGCATACCTGAGAGTGTACACCAATGGAGATTATGCTTGCTTGTCAATGCCATGATGAACAATGGTATTCCTTGCTTGTTTACCATAGACTAGAAGATAAATTATGTTGTTGTAGATTTTTGTGGCCACCTGCCACTGATACATTCTATAAACGGACTTGTTTTTCCCTGTAGCCACCATGTACCATATGTGTCTCTAACAAATTCTGCATCAGCTTTGTAGTTGTTGTAGTTGGGGTGGCTTTGTACTTTGGTCCTATAGCAATTTTCCTTCAACATACAAGTTTATTGATAGCTCTTCTAGTACACTTTTCCTTGCTTCCCTAAGGACAGTGACAATGCATATAATTTACTAGATTTGCTAGGAAAATAACCCAAGTTTCAAAACTTGTGCAGCCTTACTTCATGCCTAGGACAGACCACAGACTTGGTCCTTCTATACTTTCAACTAGTCATTCTCTTAGCATATTCACTGCCTTCTTTACTCTGAAGTATTGCTTGAACAGTTCTCTTGCAATGTACTTCAAAAACAAGACCAAAAACTCTAATATAGAAATCGGCTAGAAGTTCTCCTGTAGCAAAGTTGAAGTTCGCTTGGAGACTACTTTGAAAACTCGGCTTTATTCCTCTTGAAATATCAGATAAAATTTACTAGAACCAGGTCCAAATGTGTCTCAGAAATTTGATCTATTTTTTGTTGAGATTCACCCTTTATAACAACCTCAGATATGCCCTCTTAAGCATTGGTTGGTCTAATTTATTTCTGACAACTTATCGAAACAAACTTGTTGCATCTCATGACTCAGATCAATCAGCTAAGTCCTTATATTGATTACTATCAATTTTCTGACTATACAAGAGATTTCAATATTGTGCTAAGATAATTCTCCATCCTCCCTCCCTTTATTTGGAAAGATTATTCAACTATGGTACAATTGATACTTGCTGAAATAGTGTGTGTCATATCAAAATTCTTTTTCATTAGGAATCTTCCACCTATCGACTACCTTCATTTGGTTCATTGTGATTACCTTTGGTTCACGTTATTTCCTCTAGTTCTCTTTATTACAAATTGGACCTATACTCCCCATTGAATACTACTTCCATTTGATTTATTTATTTTCTTTAGAAGGTGTCTTCTAAATTTGTACAGGTAGCATTGCTTAAATAGTATCATAAATCATTTTCCTTAGCCAAGGCCATTTTTGTCTCTCCTGCCATTTTCACAATTACTATCCTCTTCCCCTTTAGTATTAGTAATGTCTTTTAGATGGCATTACAAACTGGAACACTACATTTCCTTGAAAACACCTCAGATATGCCTCTGAAATTTAGCCTCAGTGCCTTAGATGACTCACCCTTACTTCCTCAGGTTTCTCCCCCTTGCTACCTCAGATAACTCGTTGCCTCAAAAAAATTGTTGCAATAGAAAGGTACCTTTGAAAGGTCTGGCCCTTAGTGGGGTTTCTCCCTTGCTGCGGCTACTTTAGAGGCCTGCGAGCACCTCTTTTAATCCCTCAATCCAACCTCGGCAGGCATCTGGCCCCTTCAAATTTTACCACAAAGAGTTAAGGAGAGGTATGGCCCTCTTCCTTCATACTAGCGGTGGGGTCTAGCTGTCTTTAGGTGTCCACGGTCTTCCTTCAAACTTGTGCAAGTGGTATTATTCAAGACCTTCTCTGATACCATGTTGTTTTTCTCACTTTGCTAGTTCAGGTTCATGCATTTAATTTCAATTTTCAATTTAGAATTTACTTGAACCATAAGCAAATACAACAACAATAACTAGTTGTATTAAACCAAGATCACAAGAAGAATAACCATGCACAAGAACATAAGAAGTATCCTAGGAAACCCTTCTAAACAAGGGAAGAAAACCCATCCAATCCTTTGATCTATTCTCAAGAGAAGATCCCCCAGCAATCACCAAACCTAGCACACAAGAGGGTGTTGTAATTCTCATAGTTTCAGACCATAACTTCTGAAATCTTGAGATGACACAATGATAAGTGTGTTTCCTCAATGGGGATTCACCTTTATTTATACTAGATTGGACACATAAAAAGTGGTTTCAATTGGCACAACAGGGCCGACCTCAATAACTCAAAATATAATTAATAATTACCATATTAATTATATTTTTCATTAATTATCTTTCACTTTGTGGTGGGGCCGACATATACCATTTACATCACAATTAGGGTTACATGTAAATCAAAGTATTAGACAATATAGAAGTGGATCTCACACACCCGCTAGTGCTTAGCCACCAGGGGTATGTCCACCTGTGCTCAGCCATAGGGCATCCAACTCAACAGATCTCTCTCTCACTGAGTCTCACAGGAAAATCATATGGACACACACTCACTAGTGCTCATCCACTAGGGTCACATCCACCTATGCTCATCCATAGGGACATTGTACTCAACAGATCTCTATCTCACTGAGTCTCACAGGAGAATCATCTGGAGTACCACATCGTCTCAACTCTCTACACAGAGGAGAACAATACACCCATCACATGGGCATATTCTCCCCTCACATGGGGTACACATCGTTTCATCTCAAATGACACACCTATATCATGGGCATCCTCCCCACACAGGGGAACACAGCGTTCCATGTCAGTCTCAAAGAGGAATGACACACACATCTCATGGGCATCCTTCCCACACATGGGCACACAACATTCCATCTCAGTCTCAGAGGGAAATGACACACCCATATCATGGGCACACCCAACTCATGGACTCTCTCACAGGTCGACTCACTCAGTATGTATCCTGGAGGATGTTTCATGAAGCTATAATCATCAACACTCCTAACCTCACACATGAGGGGGCATATGTTATCACCTACAAATCACTCACAGAGCTATACAGGTGATCACCAAAAGGGTCATCAGTTCAATACACTAAGGTGCATGCTCATGGCATTAATACACCATCTTCAGCAAGATAAAAACTATACAAAGTGGAATTTTTATCATCCACATAACTCAACAATCTATATTTTCTGCAATTTGTACAGGCTTGTGCAATTGTCCCTTCAAAATTCACACAGATCGACTAGAAGTGACGTTTCACCAACTTTTTGTGCATAGATTACCAAGGATCCCATCAAATGTAATTCCTAGTTGAATGACCAAGAGGCATCAAGCCCATTAGCATTGAAGGTTGGTAGTACAAGTGGTTTCACGTCCACTCATGCACGGGAGGACACACCCAAGTGGCCTCCCCTTTCCCATTGAAACCAGTTTTTATCAAGCTTGTTAGAGGCATATAAAAAGGATGCCATTATCATGCACAAAAAAAAAAAAAAAATCCAAAGCAAAGTTATACTATGTGCGTGAGCTTAGAGAATCCTTGTTTCTCACTATCTCATCCATATTTTCATAGGCATTATAGCTGGGTGTATTAAACCTCTCACCTATTGAGAGATTTGTACACATATTCTTACCATTTTGATTTAAGAGAGAGAGAGAGGTTCTAGAAGGGAAAAAATAGCCCATCCTAAGGAGGAATAAGGGGGCTCACATGCTCATCAAATCCTTTACAGTGTTGTACTCAAGGTCTTTCCATTAGTATAACCAATCTCACCTTGTTTTATTCTTGTTTTTACATTTTGTGCTCTTATTTCATTATTTTGTTTGGATCTTTTGTTTTATGGTGTATCACTAACACTCTAACAATTGATTATGGTGCTAGTTAAGCCTAGGCTAACACTAATTTTTTTTTTTTCTCACCCAAGTGGAGAAGGGGACAAAACAATAATGAGTGAATGTGGACATAACAATGGAATAGGCCTATTTACTAGTTGGTGGGTAATAAAGAGGCCCACTAGGTAGTTAGAAGGAATAATATAATAATTATGGGTAATTTGCATATATATTCACATGAGTATCATTGGATTGGATGCGTTGGATCTTGAGTATTTTATTGTAGCAATCATGACTTGTGGAGTGATTCATTCCATAAGGAGTATTTGGTGGTGTTACCCTACCTTAAGGGTTCTCTCTATATTCTTGTGTTGTCTATTGTGTAGATGCATTTTAGCATTTCTAATGTTAAGGGTTAGTTTTATATTTTATTTACCAAGGTTCACTACAAGTGTGATAGTAATCAAGAAAATATTTTCACTATGACATCAAGTCTTTTTAAAGAAAATAGTATATCTAAAATTAATTGCAATGAACCTATATTTGATGGCATACAGAGTTGCAATGGGATAAAGGTATTTTTTACTACTTCTATGGTTTTGGGATATTGAAATTGATAATTGTAGTATTTGACTACAATTTCAACAATCATAAACCATAATTTAAGGAATATATAAACTACAATTTCAGCAACCTAAAATTTCAATTTCTTACCATTTCGACAATTGATTGTTTACAATTTCGACAATTGAATATTGCAATTTAAAAGTTAGAAATTGAAATTTTTTATATTATAAATTACAATTTGAGCAGTTTCAAAAATTCAATGATTGCAATTTCATTAATCCTTTACAATTTAAGCAATTAGATATTTCAATTTCAGAAATCACAAATTGTAATCTCAATAAACAAGAACTTCAATGATTAAAAAATGCAATTCCAGTAATGAGAGTTTCCTGGAAATTTGACCAATGTTTACCAATCAAATGTCCTTCATCAAAGTTCATACCAATCATAATCCTTATTGGTTATATATATTATATAGCATATTTCCTTGATTATAGTTCCTATCGGTCATGCTTCCCCATACAATTATTGTTGGTCATAGTTCCTATCAGCCAGAGTTCCTATAAGTCATAGTTTTTGTCAGCTATAGTTATGTCATCAAAGTTCTTATTGGTCATACATCCTTTGCCATATTTTATTTATCAAAGTTTAAATCGATCATATTTCCTTTGTCAAATTTATTGTCGCGGGTAGTTCCTTTGATAATATCCTATTGGAACTCTAAACAACATTCAATGTTCCTTCATAAAAATTCTCATCGATCATAGTTTCTTTAGGTCATAGTTCCTACGTTAGAGTAAATTCATGTTGATCATACTTCCTATTAGTCATAAATTCCTTGGCTAGAGTTCCTATCAATCAAAGTTCCTTAGTCATAGTTATTATCAATCATAGTTATTTTCAGTCATATCTCTTGTTAATTAGACTTCCTTGGTCATAATTCCTTCCTCAAAGTTTCCACTAGTCACAATTTTCATTGGTCATCGTTCCTTCATCCATGTTAGTCATATTTTTGTCATCCCTGTTGGTCATAGTTCATTCATCAAAGCTCTAGTCGATCATTGTTCCTACACTAAACTTCATTTGTTGAGGAACTCCAACTAACTAAAGAAATTTGACCAAGGAAATTCATCTTTTATTTTAAAATCCTTAATAAATAGTTCATGTCAGTTAGAGTGTCTATTGATCATAATTCTTGAGTCATAGTTCTTGTCGATTATAGTTCTATTATCAAAGTTTCTATCAATCATACTTCCTTGGTCACAATTCCCCTATGAAAGTTTCTATTGTTCATAGTTCCTTCATCAAAGCTCCTATTGAAACTCTAATAAACGGTCAAAGTTCCTTCATCAAAGTTCTTATCGATCATAGTTTTTTTAGGCCATAATTTTTAGGTCAAATTTCATGTCAATCAGAGTTCCTATTAGTCATATGTTCATCAGATAGAGTTCCTATCGATCATATTTCCTTGGCCACATTTCTTGTTGGCCATAGTTCCTATCAGTGATAGTTCTTGTTACTTAGAATTTCTTGGTCATAGTTCCCATAGTTTACTGATGTTTCATACATGTCGTCATTACTCTGTACACACTCAATTGTATGTTGTAATTCCATATAGAAATGCATACGTTTCCCAATTGTTGTTCGTACAATCGTTAATCCACTCTATAAAATTGCATATATATCCGCCCATATGTTTTTTCCATCATACCATACAACCCATACACATCTATTGGTACTACTGTCTTACTACCATTACCACCGCCACCTACCATTTATATAGTTATCCTATCAAACCATACGCGTCCACTCACTTAGTCATCTGCAATTTTTAATCGAAGAAACCTTCTAAATTTTTCTGTAAGCCATTTAGCTCTAGTCATGCCCCCTCAATTTCATTCAGAATTTGATTTTTCCTTAAAATTTATATCTCAAGTCGAATTTATAAAAATTAAAGCGAACTAAGTTAATTTAGTAAAAATTATTCCAAACCTTATATACATTGTATATAAATAAAAATTTAGGTGGGTCCCTTGTACTTCATGTACCCACTTATTACATAAGTTTCATAATCATGGTATCCTTTGGAAAGAGTTTCGATGAAAAAAAATGAAGTGTATTGGTGAAAAAAAATGTAAGATTTCCTTGAACTTATACAAAATGTGCTTCTTTTCTATTAAAATGTAAGGGAATTATTCAAGTTAAAAATATTAACATCACTACTTCTCTGAGCGAAGAGAAAAAAGACATTAATGTCGACTTGGTGAATCAATTATTAATTCCAAAGACAAGTATAATAGAGAAGAAAAACATTTGTGAAAATAAGTAATATGAAATTAAGGACTTATAATTAACAATAGATGATTATTAATTCATATCCCGATTCAATGCTACAATGATATATCTAAAGGAAGTTGACATAATTCTAGGTTCAAACTAGATGCAAACATTGGGTAATTTCTTATTAAACATGAACAAAACGTTTTTGACATTCTCCTATAAGAAGAATAAGATAACATTGTAGGAAATTACAATTAAGTCATCCTCAGCAATGTCCTCATCAAAATACCTGAAGGATATATTAGAAGTGATCCTTAAGGGGTTTTTTTTCACAAAGACTGGAGCATTTTTATTCATTAAAGGGTGTTTTCTAGACCGCCAAGTACAAAAAAGGACATCCAGATAAACACACAAAATTATGGCTTATCCATAACAGTATTCATTCACTTGCCTCTCTCGTCACTATTGTTTCTCCAAAATCTAAAACTATTGCAAGTCTGAACATATTAAAGTCGATAATAAATACCATTTATACATAAAGTAAAGCAAAACATAATTATTCTATAATAATGTTGTCATTTGGAACCTTCTCTCTTTATCGCCTGAAGGTGCAGTCAGAGCATTCAGATCTAGGATTGCAGGCACATCTCTCCTGGGTGAACTTCCATTAACCGATGTTGAGCTAGAGTTCCACTAAGTAGACTAAAGTTGAAATTCCTCCAATTGATTCCTCAGAGTTGCCACCTCATCTTGAAGCTGACCTACCAGATCATGATGTTGCACAAGGGTGTCCATAACGAATGAAATAGTGGAATTGAGTGCATTGACCAAGATAATCAGTCTCTACTGATTTAGCACCTCTTCATCCTACATTATCTCATATAGATGTTCTCTACATACTCCATTTTCCATGACTACGAGTGTACTAGGACCCAGAAATTATCCAATAAGCAGACACCACTAAAGGCTACTAAAACTTCTCATGTTCAAATTCTCGAAACCATCCCAAAAATAACACCAAATAACGAACCCACCATGCACAAGAGATAACACAGCCATATCCCAAAATGAAAATACCCAGGCAACTGCATATGAGAAGAATAAAAAGTGACAATCTATTGTCACCGGGACAATCACAATTATCATTGGGCTATCCATCAATTCAGTTCTGAAATTAATAACAACGTGCCAACCATGCCATAGTGAAACAATACATGAATCACTTACCCTGGTTGAACTTTCCAAGAATGCAATATTGAACTTTCCAAGCATGCAATCTTGAACTTTCCATGCAAACTCCCACATTGGTTGACGAAATTGATATTGTCCTCTACAGTGCAATGTACCTTTCCCCATCCTCCACTATCCACCATGGTGGGAACGTTTAATTTCGGTGACATCTCCCTCAGGTGAGGATAAATTATTGTTTTCCCCCATATCATCCCCATTTGATGAATCTAGAACCCACAAGTCATAGTGTGGCTAAATCTCGACTTCGTCATCAATTGTTGAATCTCACCGGAGGTTAGGACAAAATGGCTTGTGCTCCATATAATGACGAGAGTAAATCCATACATACCCTTGCATGTGAAAAAAGTTTCCACGTTGACCCTGAGGGCCCCACCACGAATCCAAGAGGTGATCATTAGGGAGGGTGGCCTAATCTTTCCTCATCGTTGATCCACAAGGAACCAAGGGATAATCCAATAGATTTGTTGGCCATTTCATCGGTTGTTGTGTTATTTTCTCGGAGAACATGGAAAAATTGTGCAGAGAGGGAGGATAAATTGATTTTGATACATCTAATGAGGACCTTCAGACCAACATACTTTGGATCAGAACCTGTCACAAAATATCTTATGGTATTTTTTGAATCACCCACAATATTTAGATGGATTATTTGTCATTGTCTAGCTGTTTGAATCCCTTGATAAACCGCATAAGGCTCATCCCTATTATTTGAGGAGAGCATGAAGTTCCAATAAAATTCAACTTCCTGATTTTTCCAATGGGGCCATAGAACACCCCCCTCCCCCCACCCCCCCACCTCGCACTTGCCTCCCTTGATCCTTTAGGATATATTAGAAGTGATACTTTAGGATAATTAGAAGTCAATACAAAACATGCAAAAATAATTTAACAAGGTTGTCACTTATAAAGAGGAAGAAATTTCTCACCTTAAGAATCATAGTCGAATCTTGATCACAAATTAAGAAGTTAAAAAGTGAAAGGAAGTTGCAACAAGAAACATTAGATCAACTCACCAGCAAGGAATCAGTGATGGATAAATAAACAATCATTGGCCCCATTGAAATAGAGAAGTCATCAAATGTATGAATCTAAATGTTGGAGAAAGGAACCAATACAATTCCAATCAACATCAAAAATAAAAAATATGCTTATATTGAAATCTCATCAATCAATAAATCACTAGAAGTATCAAAAGATGAAGGTTCCAATAACAAGACACAATATACAAGGATGTCTTATCATCATCCTAATTATAAAATTCATTATATTACTCAACAAACTAACCAAAGATGAAATCAATATGAGAAACTAAGTGAAGATCCTATTATATTGAAGAGAAGCTCAAGTGTGGAATCTTATCATTTCCAAAATCACGGAAGTTGTTGCTACACAATTCTACAGAAAATTAAATTAGGATGGTTTGACCCATTTACAATAAGACGGTTATGATAAACATTTTGTAACTCATATCACCTCGTGTAATCAACCATCGTATTTTCAAGAACAAAGAATCATGAGAAATTATTTCAAGCCAGAATGAGAACATAAAAGTTTCCATAAAGTTCAATGAGGACAAAGCATCTTTGAAGGGATAGACAATGTAATGAGCATAAATATATAAATAAATATCAAATAGATAATAATAATAAATGAAGTGACACATCATAACTAAAGGACATGACCTAACCAAGGGACATGACCCATCAACCATCATGACAAGTCAATGCATATAAATACTATGTCATGTATTGGCATTGTATCGTTCGATAA